>OV884012.1:106139872-106195398 GCA_930367205.1 Acanthosoma haemorrhoidale
GAGAGGTAAGGATATTGATATTATTCTAATACAAGAACCTTACCTGTATAAGGGCAGGATGGGGGGGCTGGCGATGCGTGGGTATGAGATTATTTCTGTACCTGAGCGTGCCAGAGCCTGTATCCTGCATAAGAGTAGTCTTAAAATGCTGCCTCTATGGCAATATTGTTCTAGAGATTTAGCAGCAGCTCAAATGGCCCTCAACGAGGGAAATCAAGGTGGGAGGTTGACGATTGCATCGGTCTACCTCCCATATGAAGAAAGAGTCCCGACCGAGGCACTTAGTAAGCTAACGGAAGGGACTGGCTTAAGGGGCGAGCTTATAGCATCGCTTGATGCGAACGCTCACCATCGGCTCTGGGGGAGCAAGAACAACAACCAGAGAGGTGAGTGTTTAGTAGAGTACATAACTAGTAATGACCTAGACATTCTAAACAGAGGCAATATTGCCACTTTTAACAACAGAATCAGATCTGAGGTCATTGACATAACCCTTAGCACACGTGCTATAAGCCTAAGGGTTAAAGGCTGGCACGTCTCTGAAGAAGAGTCATGCTCAGATCATAGATACATTAGATTTGATCTAAGTGGTAACATCACGTCCGAAGCTGTGTATAGGAATCCCAAACTTACAAACTGGGAAACCTACTATACACAGCTTGAGGAGGAGGTCAAATGCTGTCCTAGAGTGGTGAGTAGCAACTGGCATTTGGAACATTTAAACTCAACATTGACTGAGGCAATGATTAAGTCATACACTGATAATAACACTGTATGTAATGTTAGATCCAACAGGAACTGTCCCTGGTGGAACAATGAACTTGGCAAGTTAAGAGCTCTTACACGTAAACTCTTTAACGCGGCCAAAAGATCAGGCAGATGGGACACTTATAAACGTGCACTCACTGATTATCACAAAGAAGTCAGAAAGGCTAAAAGAAGGGCGTGGAAGAAATTTTGTAGCGAAATAAACGATACAACTTCCATGTTTAGAGTAAATATTTACCTAACGTCACAGAAAGTCAACAATGTGCAGATGGCCAGCAACAATCCCTGAAAAATTCACAAAACCCCTTGGGAATTTCCTGCTTTTAAATCTATTCACATATTGCGTTACATCACATATTATTTATTACCTATAAAAGATTAATGAAATTCAATTATCATCCAATAATTCAAGGTTTAGAGGGAAAAAAAGTGATCTGTTAGACAATTTCATCCCCCTATTATATAGAGTTAGTAGTTATAAAGTTATATAAAAAAAAATTAATATATATATATATATAATCCTTTATTGTGCTAAAATTACAATCTGCCTTTTATAAGGCACTCTCTAACTCTGGTCTCCTTTCAAAGCGAATAAATCTTTCGCCTTTTACTAAAAAAAAATTAATAGAACCATTTTAGTTCTGTATACAACATGCGCGTATAAATAACATTTTGCTAAATTTGAAAGTTCTCGAGATATGTGAGAAAATCAAAAACAAAGTACTTTAAAAGTGCACCCCACCTACCGCTCCCCCCCCCCACCCCCACTACCGGTGGGGACTTTTAGTATGCAGTACAAAACACAGCAATGAACAACTCTACCAAAATCTAGAACTCCGTGATTATTATTTTCGGGCTTATCTGTTCTGTTCCATGCTTAACCGATTCGCCTCCTTCATGATAGTACATTCATTAAAGTTGAGGGAAGAAATGTATGTGTTAGATCCCCCCCCCCCCCATTAGCTTCTTATGATTTATTTATAATTTACGCTCTCGATATATAGGGAGAGCAAGCCAATACCACTGTAACCAGATACTTACATTCTTTTCAAAGCCTAATACTAATAAACGACGCAGTTATTTTACTTAGAATAAAAAAGATGCAATAATGTCAAAAAGAACTCTCCTAATGTCTCGAGGGTAAATTAAATAAACATCCTTCCCATCTGGAAGATTAAAAGGAATCCAAAACCGTAACCGGTCTCCAGAACTATTGAATAGTTTCCTTCACCCCTCCGGGTATCGAATGAGGATTAGGGACGGTAGGTATGGTTCCGACCCACGTACTGCACCTTAACATCTGAACAAGGTCAGGATGCAATCGTTGCCGTCAAGACCTTGCCTACTATCGCTTCAGCTAGCAATTCAGAACGCCATCTCACTACTCCACTCGCTTCCCTGTCTGCGCCGAATCCCGGTAGCACCGGAGAGGTTTCACACTTGTAAATAAAATAATTCTTCGGGCATATTGGTGCCAATATAGCATATTATTATCGAAATTATATCGTGTGAACGTCTTCTTCTGTGCCATTTGGACAACTTTGGCAATGTCATAAAAGACGAATCGTGTATACTCTCTAATCAGGTGCCCCGCTAATAACACTTTGGTTTGCCCAAAACTCTTCTATTATGAACTAACATTTAACGACCTTGCAAGGAATGCAATGAAGGTTATAAGAAAGAGCGAATAAATATTATGATTTAGTTTCATATTGTTTTTTTTTTTTTTTGATAGGGTTCAACTCAAAATGAAGATGAAGTATGGATATGTAGTTATGGGCGAAAGACTAAATTAATCAATCGTTGCCCTCCATATGATAAGATATCTACAACCTGCAGAATTCTTATAAAATTAGAAAAAATGTAAATAATTTACAATGGATCAACCCATATCAGATAACGAGATACTAAACGAGGTGGGATTATCTTAAGAGGCAAGTTTATCTTTAAAATATTTTATAAATTAGGGTTAAACTATGCATACTAATAGCAAAGTCTCCTGATTGCAACGGGGACAATAGAGATAATTGACACTACGAGCCTCTTTTTTTTTTTTTTTTAATTTACAGATAATTATATACAATTATAGATCCTCAGGCGAATCTATTTACAAATTATTTTTGTATTTCCTGTATCGCCGCTACATTATATGCAGGTTTTGTTATTTTATAAAAATTATATAATGGAATAAACAAGTATAATGATACACATTAAACGTGACTGGATTGAATCGATTTATAAAGGGGATGAGGTTCACCTTTTTGATCATATTATAAAAAAAGGACAACAGGGGTCAACTCTCTTCTCTCTTTTTGACTTCTCTGTGCCATTGAAAATAATTTGGACGTAAAATGACCGACCCCAGACTAGGATCCAAGATCAACCAAGAATTCTCAAGGAGACTTCGGCCCAAAAGACAGCATAAGTTTACTGTAAAGGTAAGATAATATAATATAATAATATAAGGTAAGATCACTGCAGTTTGCAAAAAATCGAATCAATTAGTGAAACAATAATTGTTGTAACTAATTCCTCAGCAAGATTAGATATAAATTTGTTCCTGACTGATAGTAAAATGACATAATAAAATTGGTTTATTATATTTATTTATTATATATGAATATTTTGTGGACATATCTTTTGAGGGTGTGCTAAATGTAATTTCATATTTCTCTTATTAATGGGTTTTCGGATATGGAAGTTAGAAAAAATAAATTCCCTGTCTGGGTTTGTACATACTGCAGGATTGTGGGTATTAGCAGGTCTGTGAACATGGTTCTTATCTTGGTGCAATTAGGTAAGTTGTTAAATACGCGCATGCTGATTATTTGTACGACTTACAATTTCCTGTAATTTGAACTACAACTCCGAACTGGTGAAGCGTTTGTCATTTTGAGGAGGACTCCTGCTTTATGTAGTGTCAATTTTGATTTTTTGCCACATTTTGCTGGTGAGGCTTCACAGTGTTTAGTCAACTCTCTTCTCTCTTTTTGACTTCTCTGTGCCATTGAAAATAATTTGGACGTAAAATGACCGACCCCAGACTAGGATCCAAGATCAACCAAGAATTCTCAAGGAGACTTCGGCCCAAAAGACAGCATAAGTTTACTGTAAAGGTAAGATAATATAATATAATAATATAAGGTAAGATCACTGCAGTTTGCAAAAAATCGAATCAATTAGTGAAACAATAATTGTTGTAACTAATTCCTCAGCAAGATTAGATATAAATTTGTTCCTGACTGATAGTAAAATGACATAATAAAATTGGTTTATTATTTAGTATATCTATACATCCTCTCCAAAAAAATAAATACTAAAGATTCTTATACTTTTTCTTACATCACATAGAAATAAACGACCCATACAATAATGTCTGAAAATAAAGATACTATAAAAAGGTATGGCAATACATCTGTTTATTTAAAATCTTTCAGAATTTTCCTTTTGTTATTAATATTTAATCGAATAAGAGTTCTACAATGATCGCTATTGATAGCGTAACTGCTTCATAATATGAAGGATCTGGATTTAAAACCTCATTATGGACTGTTGATTGATCTCATGTTATTGGATATTGCATTGGATATATTATTGGAAGTGCATAGGGACGTACAGAAATTAAACAATTAAATTAATTAAGGAAATAACAAACATAATTTTGTTTAGGCTGAAAGCGATTGCCCTTGCAAAGATTAATGACAGATACTCAACTCCCCTAGTTGATGCGTGCGTACTGAATCATCTCGGCATGATGATGAAATCTCCATCCAGCCGTGCCAATAATTTTGATGTGGCAACGCTTAACATTTAAAATAAATTATTTAAATAACCAGGGAAGGCATGCTGAACATAAAACTTAAAAGACACTCCGGAAAGAAAGTATTCCATCTGACCTGCGCAGAGCTGTTTTTGTTTTTCTAAGTTTATTATTTAGAATTTTCCTCAGAAGAACAAGTAAAAAATGACATGCTTTGGTCACTGAGACCGTATACATTTGTCACAGCATTTATTTTTTAAACTGTTGTTGTAATAAATAGGGCTGGGATTTATCTGTATTCACATATTTTCCCCAGAGCAAAATATTTGCTATACCATTGATTAACTATACCTTCTAAGGCATTTTAAATAAACTTAGATTAATTTTATTTTACATATTTCCTCTTGTTTCAGAGAAATTATCTAAAGTATTTCGTTAAATATTTTTTGGGAGTTATACAAATTTTTTTTTAATTTAAATTAATTCGTCGTTTTCAATTAAAATATGATAATTTTAGAGAAATGATAATGTGCGTGTTTTTTTTTTTGCTAGCTGGTGTACTTTTAAAGATGCTGTTTTGGAGAAATTATAAAATGCTTGTCGGATTCTTGGATAGTTGGACTGAGAATTGTTTCGGCCCCAATATTTACGGATTCGCTTACTCTTTTACTTTCACAAGCATAATTTATATTGATCTGTCTCATCAGTTCAAGTTGTGATTTCATACGATAAATGTACAAAAGTAGTGCCATAAAAAAGGCGAAAACTGTGGGTGAAAAAAAAGAGTATATTCGTGACTTTCTTGTCGAAACATATAATTGTGATGCCAGGAATTTTACATTGTTTTTGCTGTGATAAACCAACTTCAAATTCTCAAGTTGTTCAACGTGATGGTGTAGCAAAACATATCTAAAATAAGGTGGTTTAGTAAGAGCAGGTATCCCCTTTCATAAAATTAAATACTGTCCTGTCAAGGATTCTTGGAAAAATATACTGGTAGAAAATGAAAAACAATTTATACAGTATTTACATGGAATATATACTCCTGACCTATCCTTGCCATTTAACCAGTAGTTACAGGATGGAACACGTGGTTAGAGGAAGGCGAATACTACTGCATTAGCACTGATTCAATAAAAGACCCTCTGTCAAAACTTGATTTCGATTCCACTAAGGCAGTGAAAAAAGGCAAATAACTAATGGATAAACCTTACCATGAGAAATCACCTGCGTACATTTTGGCAAACTCCGTTTTTTTAGCCACCACAAAAACAAAAAAAGAACTCATATATCTTTGATTGATAGCCTCGCTATTGTCTACTGTTCCATTGAAGACCTAGAACAGTTACCGAAAGAAATCTAAGTTATTCGAAGATAATATTACAAGGAGTGCACTGTCGAATAGACGTTACAAAAAATCAGGAAGTTATTTGTCTGAAATGGCAATTGCTCAAATAACTTGTGTCGATGTGCTACGGCAATTTAGCCTTATAATCTAACTTAAGGCCTGAGATTTTTATTCAAATATGCATGAAGTTTTATATACTTTAATAAGTTAACTGCAGCATTTATTCTGTTTCTTTATGTGTGTTTATTCGTACCTTTTATTTCTTTTGAAAATTTTTTTTTATCCTAAGATTTGAAAATATTTGTTGTGTTCATTAAATTTTAATAATTCTTAGCTACATATTTCAGGGAAATAAACAAATACATATATGTACATATTTTATTTGTTTATTACATATAAATCCAAGCCCTACATAATAAAAAAATAGTAAACAAAAATAATCAAGTATATAGAAATTTAATTAGGTTAATATTATTCTAAAAATACAAATATTTTGTGGACATATCTTTTGAGGGTGTGCTAAATGTAATTTCATATTTCTCTTATTAATGGGTTTTCGGATATGGAAGTTAGAAAAAATAAATTCCCTGTCTGGGTTTGTACATACTGCAGGATTGTGGGTATTAGCAGGTCTGTGAACATGGTTCTTATCTTGGTGCAATTAGGTAAGTTGTTAAATACGCGCATGCTGATTATTTGTACGACTTACAATTTCCTGTAATTTGAACTACAACTCCGAACTGGTGAAGCGTTTGTCATTTTGAGGAGGACTCCTGCTTTATGTAGTGTCAATTTTGATTTTTTGCCACATTTTGCTGGTGAGGCTTCACAGTGTTTAGTGCTTTGATTACGATCACCACCGGACATGATTGCATCGGATTCGCCCTGACTGTTCTCTGTCCATTAAAACTGGCTTTATAATCATGTCCGCAACTTGATAATCACAAGACAACTTCATAAACACATGGTCTCACTTGGTTATATTCTAAACTTATTAATATTGATCTAGCTATTGCAATTGTTCTTTTTATTTTTAGTTGGTATTATCATGCATCATTTCGGGAGTCTGGCAGACGCACCACAAACACCGCTATAATAGCTTTAACCTACTCTCAGTTGATAAAACATGAAAGACCCTTTCAGTTAAAAGTATTCGCTATGATGGATGGTTGCTGTCAGCCACTTCTCTAAGGGGGATTGACTACCAAGAGTGAAACCATTTTATACCGAGGGCCGACCGGTGGGAGTCACAATTGACAGTCTGACAAATGGCACAGTGGAAGCACGTACTATGAACTACTACACAGTTGATATTATTGATTTATAGGATAGCCGATTTAACTGTGGTGTCTAGGGGACCTTTTTTTATTAGTATTCATACCACGTGAAATTTGCAGGTTATCCGTAACGCAATTCATAAACCAGTTACTCGTTCTTTAAATTAGTATAGCTATTTTAAAAATCAACAACTGTTAGATTTTATATGTAATCATACTGTCTCCAAATTACCATTGGTATAAAAACACTTCGTTTTACACCGAAAAGGTTTAAATATAAATACACAAGGATGAATTTGTTTGTTCTTGACAAAAACTGAATTTATCAAAGAAAAGTCCTAAGAGGCCTACGCCAACCATTAGCATTTAAAAAATATTTGTCATCCCTATAAGCTTTTTTAACTATCTAGTGTGGAAAGAGATATTTAAGCAGTCAAAAATCATCTTAAAGTAGGTCGAATACAACGTAACAAGGTAAATAAAACGGGTAAAAATAATAAATGACCAAAATAATAAGAGATCCGGATGAAAGGACCACGTTTTACCGGAAGATTGTTTAGACGTGTCAAAGATAAATACAAATTTTTTATAGTTCCAGGTCTTTATAAACCTCAATAAAAGATGCCGGGAAAATCTAACATACAAAAACAACAGACTTTATGAAGTCGGAGATCATCATGCTTCCTCTACTGTATTAATATTTTATCCTCTAAATACTAGTATATGTCTACAGATAAAAAAAATGACAGCCAATACTTGTCTCTAAGATAAACTGAACATTCCAACTTGTAAAGGAATTGGTGATGATTAAATTATACATGAATTTTATCAGTATCAGATCCTTCGTTCCTAGTGTCAACTCTTATTACTATAAATAGATCAGTACAGATATGAAGCAATAGTGGCAACTATGGACGTAACTCCTATCGACACAGGTGAATCACAAGCAATCTAGATTAAGTGCTATCCAACTCAGAAATGATTTCATCTTGATCAGTGATTATAATCGAAACGGTCTAAGTAATGACATCACAGTCTTTATCAGTGATAAGTATCACCGGCGATTCAGGCCGGTCTTTCTACATATAAAAGCAACGGTACCATAAAATAATAAAGCATTAGATATATGAAACATACATTTTAACTTTTTATATATTCAATTAAATTCGTGGTTGAAAAGATAAGACAAAGTGAAATTGGTAGAAAAGCATACGTGATCAATGCTAGCTTTCACCAGATCCTAGATCAAGCTAATCAAGATACAAGCAGCCTATATTTTGGTTCTCTAGATCGGAGACGATGCTTTGTAAGTAAAGTAGCTAGTCGTATTCCTCACTAGGTTTTCATTATTTCGATAGGTTTTCTTTTTGAGCTTTCCATCCCTTACCACATTATCGCAGCATTCGGCCACTCCTTTCTTGCTCGCTCCACCACTCTCAGGAATTTCCTCCCTTTCAATATCCGTCATGCTTCAATCACACGTACTTTTAAAACCTTCCTACTCCTTCCATTCCATACTACTTACACAAACAACTTTGCATTATTTACCACTTTTATTTTTTTAACTACATACGATTACTATTATTTAACTGTTCTGTCCTTAAACCCATAGCTGCAACTATTTAAAATAGTAACTTATATTTATTTACTTAATTTCATTACTTTTATTTTTCGCTCTCTTTAATTAAATTGAGTACAATACTTTTTTTTATTTCGTATCTAACCGAATTCTTGAATGATAATTTTTAATTTGAGATGTATCTTTTAGTTTTTTACAATTTTATTTTCTAGCCCCATCCGAACTATTGTTTCTTTTTTTTTTGTCGAAGCTGTATTTATTTATTGCTATTCTTCATAGGGGACATGTAATAAAGCTTTTTTCTATTTTATTCTATTGTATGTAATCATATAAAAAAAAACTACTACCCACAAAGACGAAAAATGGATCCCCCAAAAATACACAAATTGATTTATTTTAACGCGCAAATGTATTAGTCGAAAAGTCAGATCTCGTGTTCCATATTTTTTGTTATGATGCTACGAAATCTTTATGTTTTATTGATGAAAAACACAATGCCAATAATTAAATGTGATGACAGGGATTGACCGAGCCCCATCCGTCAAGTAGGCTGCTGGTTTTGATTGAGATTTTCTACAGCAGTAAACTCCGTGAATTTTCCTTGAAGCAGGTAAACGTTTTGTTCGCAGGCCAAACATAACGGTAGCTAATAGCATACAGCATCCAAACTAAACGACTTGCGCTGAAATTACCTCAGGGATTCTCAGGAACATACACCGTACATCTTTAGAGATCTACTGTAATACCGTCTTCGTGAACTGTACAGTTCTATTTAATAGGTCTTACAAGAAAGGGGCACTTACTGAGGCGATTGTACAGCAGCTTCTTCAAGCTTTACAAAGGTTGGAAGTGGATCTGCGGATTAGAGTAGAGCAATCACGGGAACGAGATTTTTTTCATGGAGCACTTACAGCTGCACCGTTAGCTCCCAGGTAATACCCAAGCGGCGAGAGTAACAGCATCCGCAAATCTAACTTCATCCATATCCAATATAAACCTAGTACTCACATAAACAACTCCTAGCATCAGTTTCCTTGACATTTTTCCTCATTGTTTCAACTCATTTACAGCATTTATGAAATGCACGGCGTTTCAGAAGAAATCTGCCATACTTTATTGGCGTATTCCCCTTATCAATGTAATGAATAAAAGTTCATGTAAACATATAAACAAAGGCCCGGAATCGCGTTTTTACCGAGTTACAGTTAGAGAAATGTTTCACCCACATTTCAGCTACCCCGGTGAAATGGGGCACTGCCATTTCTAGTACGTTAATCAAGGAGATCTATTGTCTGTTTCTTATGGTTTTTTACCAGTTAAATCGAATAAAATATAATTAAAAAATCTAAAAACACGATTGCAGAACCTATGTTTTTATGAACTTATCTTATTATTTTGATGAGGAGGATACGCCTGACATTAAGAAAGATTCCTCCTGAACCACCCCGCGTTTTAGGAAAAATTTATAAACGGGATTAAGTATGTAGAAAGTGCACGATACTCAAAAGTACACATGGAACTACGCTTTGGGTTCTTAACAACCTATTAAATGATTGGGAAAATCTTACCAATTTATGGCCAAGTATACTTCATTTTAATTGTTAAACTATATAAATTACTGACAATTGACTTTTCAACAAATGAAAAAAAATCTAAATATCTAAATACAATATTGACAAAATGGACATATTAAAACCATATTGGAACGTATTAAGAATTTAATTGTTTGAGATTTTATAAATATTATTTTGAGTTACCATTATTAATGAGTCCTAACTACGGGAAAATCAGAATTTAAATCGTAAATAGCACCTGAGGAGTGGCTTGAGAAAGGTTAATAATCAGAGTGTAGCAAGTCAATTAATAGTTATTGTTTCGAACTTTTATTTTCTCGCACTTGCCATGTTCTTTTAATTGAAAAATTGCATTAAAATGTTTTATCTTATAATAACTAGATTTCAATTTTCAAGTTTTGATTTTGTTTGTAGATTTAGTCATTAACTTAATTCAATTTTGTGATTCTGGTATTTCTACTTAGTTCTTAATTGATGTCAATCGTTAATTACAATTCAATACAACCTCACTAAATTTAATTTGGCTTCGATAAAACCATATATAGTTTCAATCAAATTGATTTGATGAATTAATCGAAAAATAAATTAGCAATTTACGATAACGAATGTCTTTTTCAATTTACCACTTTTACTAGCAGCGGTGAATCAGTGAAATATTTTAATCGATTGTTTCCTCAAGGACGCCAGGGACCAAAGTTCGTGTAAACAAAACCACCTTATCCCGTCTAACAGTAGTTAATCCTAAACAGGAGACTAGTCTTAGTTCAACCTTGAACCTGTTAGCGATGTGTCCCGACATAATGACGATCATTTCGTTCATAATTTCCGTTCTTACGAACAGTTTCTCGTTCACATATGGTGTTCAAAATATATAGTACGTTTACTTTGTATACAGCTAATTGAGGGCAGCACTACAAGAAGAACCAGATGGAGGACTATCAACATAATCAACTGTTATCAATTTCGAATATCAACAAATTAACTGTAGGACGTACTCAAGGTACTCCAATCGTCCACCTATACCACTCAACAGCTCTGCTAATTCATATAATTAGAATTTAATTGATTATTTATAGTTATTTTTCAGCTATTGCTCCATTAACTAGGCCAATTAATGGTCATTTAAGTAATTTACATTTTTGTAATGCATTTGTTCAAAGGATTACTTTCTTTTTGTTATTAAAATTCTTTAAAATCAGTTATAAGCGGTTTCCTTCTTTTTTATCTTTCCGAATAAAGAACTTTGTTTTATTTTACATTAAATAAATAGATATTAATAAGCTCAATAATACTGACATTTTCTCTCTTGTCCTTTCCTCAATTTTTATTTGATTATTTTCAGTGTAAACATTTTCAAATATCTGACACTATTTTTAAATAATCAGCGCAAGGTGGAAGAATTAAGGTACCGGCAAACTTATCAGGAAAACATAAGGTTTTCACCACTAAAACCCACTTATCTTAACATTCCGCTATTATTACCAGAATTATATATATATATTCCTTTATTGTGCTAAAATTACAATCTGCCTTTTATAAATAAGGCAATAAGTAATTAAGATAAATGCTCTCATTCATACCATATTTACAGTTCATCATTCACTCGCTCATTCATACAATATTTACAGACAGCCCAGAGACCCCCCAATTCCACCGCGAAGAGAAAGCGGAGTCTTGGGAAGTCCCCCACGCTCCTCCGTCAGCCGCGTCACCGGATACTAGCCAGTGCCAGAATTATATAACGTTTTTTGTTGTAAGAAATTTTGTTGTAAACCTAGGAAAAATCGACGGTGACATATATTTTAATAATCCATGAGTGGGATTTCGCGTTGCCGGAGCGAATTTAGACTCGGAGTTTATACAGATTGTATATGTGGCAAGTACTTTCGGTTGATAAGGTGTAGTATGGATAAAGCCCAAGAAATGATTGTTAACAACATCAGACCAAAAAGGATGCGACGAGTGAGACGACTATGTACGTGAAAAGCGCGGTTCTCTTGAGATACCGAATATAAATACATAATATATGAAGCGCGACGGAAGTGACAAACATGTGGATATGGGAGGTCTCTGGGCTATTTGTAAATGTTTGTATGAACTAGCGAGTGAATGCAAATTGTAAATATGTTATGAATGAGAAAATTGAACACAATTACTTATTGCCCAATAAGACAGATTGCAAATTAACAATAAAGAAGTTTCAGATATATGTAAAGATACAAGAAGCGACGTTCAAAATGGTATATCTATAGTATTATATTTACGGCCGCTATCCTAGAACATATAAGCAGACTGAAGAAATAAGAAACACTACATAATACTCCTTTCGGGATTGGCAATAAACAACTTATTTTTCTAAGTATCATTCATTCATCTCTGTCATTCATGGAAGAAGACATTGTTTGACATCAAGTCAAAGTGAAAAAAATTAACTACCCTGGGCACAAAACAGTGGGCGATTTTAATACCAATACTCGCCTTGAGCCCTGACCTTATTACTAAATTCGGTTAAGCTTGTCAGTATAAAATAGCCCTTGTGTATATGAACCCAGACCCATTGACGTCACCCAACATCGACCGGAACCTTGATGAAAAATGGACAAAGGCCAGCAGTGCAATGTCTTGACAAGAGACCTGGTTGTGAATAAATACCATCTTAGTCACTTTGTCTCGCCAAAAAGATAATCAAATAACACGGTCGAGTGAATTAATTGCCTAGCCCTGAAGGAATAGGCTATACTTCATTCAAGTCCGGGGTGGCAACATTTCCTCTGTCAAACGGATGTATCTATGGACGTTCAAAAATTGCGATTGTGAAAATGATTCAATTGGCTTTGAATCTCAAAGGTATATTTCAGTGAGGAAGAAAAAAGTATTTAAGATTTATAAGTATAATATTATTCTTCGGAGTAGTAAATGTAAATTTATGAATCTTGTCCTAAATTGTAGTCCTGATCATGCCTGAATAGGTGGAAGTTTCACTGAAGAAGGTATATAAATAAAAAAGATAGATATATTTTGAGAAACTCCAACCTTTTTTTCTAACATTTATGTATATTTTAAAAATTCCGATTTTTTTCATAACTGACATACCCATTTTCAGCTGAAAATAAGGCCTCTCTTATTAAATTTAAAAAAAACAAAACATTATTCAGTGACTTGATTATTCTAAGAACACCAAATATTTCGTGAAAATGCTTTTGACAGATACGTGCCATAGGTGAACCAATAACTTAAACCTTAAAGATTAATGAATGGAGTTAAACGAAAGAAAGATAAAGATGAAAATTTTAAATTCTAATTTTTGAGTTCTAGGGTTTTGCTAATTGTTTTGCAGCTCTGAGAACAAAGAGAAGTCAGTGGATTAGGTGCCATGTGGAGTTGCAATAGCCGGGGTTCTAAAAAGCAAATTACGTCCTGAGAGAAACAGAATTCCAAAGGTGGAAGCAAATTAGGAAAAATAGACGGTGAAGATATTTTTTAATAATCCACAGTGGAATTTCGCGTTGTGGGAGCGAATTCATATTCGAAGTTTATACATATTGTATATGTAGCAAGTACTTTTGGTGTATATGGTGTGGTGTAAAGCCTAAGAAATTATCGTTGAGACAATTAAGGATGTGAAAAGGGCGGGTCTCTTTGGAAAATCAAAGAAACAAAGAAAGAAAGCCATAGTTGCCGGAGTGAATGGTGGAGTTGGAGCCGATGGCAAAAGCTTTGGACCTTTCTGGACTTAAAGTAAGATGATTCGGTCTTGTCCTTTAACCTACAAGCTCTAGGTCATCGTCTTTAATTTTGTATAAAATTTGGAGTATACTTAGAATTAATGATAATTTTTGTATTAATAATAGTATTAATATATAATAATATTTTTAACGATAATTTTAGGTTTTGATCTTAATATTAATAAAGACAGTGAGAGTCCTGGCAATGGCCAGTTTCTTCAATCATGTACTGAGCGTCTGTGGCTCTCACGCTCTTGGTCAGCCTCCATTAGCTCGTATCCGGTGACGCGGTTGATGGAGGAGCGTGGGGGACTTCCCATGACTCCGCTTCCTCTTTCGTATGCGAGGGAGGTTACAAGCATGTGGATTTTAGAGGTCTCAGGGCTTGTAAATGGGGGTTTGTAAACACTGTATGAATGAGCGAGTGAATGAAGAATTGTAAATATGGTACGAATGAGAACATTGAACACAATTACTTATTGCCCAATAAGGCAGATTGCAATTTTATCACAATAAAGATTTGATATTGTAATACTAATAAAAATGTAAGTTTTTCATAATTTCTCTATAACTCAATTCTGCATTGGATATCTTTATAAATAATTAATTATAACACTCGCAAAAATTGCAATTTATAACATAATCACCTTTATTTAAAAAGTTCTCAACAAGGACAACATTCACAAAACACGAATTGAGCAAGATACGGTATGATTGCATTAGCAGGCCTGTATATATGATATAATAGCAAAATAAATCGGCAGCAACCTGCATAGGGCTAATCTCTAACGTTATACGTGTGTAATTAGGAAAGAACCAAGAGATATCGAATTTTAGTGGTCAGGAATGTATAAAATGAGAAATATTTGAATTTGAATTACTAATTAACACTTGGTTAAATGCTTAAAATTCTTAGAAAAAGATAGTCAATTTCATACTTCTTGTTTGGACAACGTTCCTCCATCAGATTCGAATAATACACCAATGCTAGTAGGTGCTATTTTTACCCCCATTTCTAGTAAGTTAATCTAACTTCTATCAATTAGAAGTCTGCTTCTCTATTTCTGTATAAATTCATCTCAGAATATCATTCCGCTACGATTTTATTCATTGCGACCTCACGGAATTAGCTCAGCATCTTTACAAGCGCTTGAAAAGGGCACTATATAGTAATATATACATGCCCCACTTTTTCAGCCACAAGTTCAATTAAAACATCTTTAAATTGGCTGCTATATTGTTTGAATTATTAATGGATTACAGGCACCGGTGAGTAGAAAGACGTTTTCACGATTCTTTTACAATTCAAACATTTATTTTATTTTATGGGTCATTGCAATCTTAAATGCCATGTCGAACAATCTCTGCGATCCGACAATAAACAATGTAATTTAGTACCGTTAAATAAAATTAATTAAGATGGAATGGAGCGATGGTTTCCAGCAAGACATAGCGGACACGATATGTTAATGAACAGGAACACCAACAGTGGACATTCTGTGCTAGTTACTCAGCAGTCTCTGTAATGAGTGAGGATATTCACCACCGATGCCTCATAACACAAATATTCCACACAACTCTCCTTTCTATTTACTCTGAACAGGAACAGCATTGTTCCATTTTATGACAAATATCCCATCACGATATGTTTGTTAGGACAACCATGAAAACAGTGAATAAAATAACGCAATAAAAAATAACGCAGGCTTGAACTTTAACACAAAACTTACTGTCCAGAAATATTTTCTTTACACTTTGAAGTGTGAACATTTTCATTCCAACATGAAATTTGATAACCCTAATCCGATATTCATTTTTCATTTCGTTTAGTTTCAAAGCCAGCTGGAGCCATTTTCAGAAATTTTGTAGGAGAGACAAAAACAACCCAAATTTATATAAAAACTAAAATATTTTCGACGATGAAAACTTATCTTAAAACAATCATAGACCTCGGTTCTTTCCAATAGCACCACAAATATTCACCCAAATTAAAATGTCTTGATTAGGGTTGTTTTTTTTTCTCTCCTGCAAAATTCGAAAAATGGATCTAACTGGTATTGAACCTAAATGCCTAATGTATGTATGCTCAACGATAGAGGTCGTAAAAATGTTTCTATCGTCTGAAATCGCTCCGCCACATCTCTTATTAGTTTATTATATCATATCTCTTATTATTACTATGTAGAGGGAAGTAAGGACAAAATTTAAGGGCCATTCGTAAGTTTTTTAACTCCAGCATAGAAGCTTCTTAATATTAAAAATTCCGATTTTTACCCAGTGTTTAAGTAAGGACAAATCAATGACGCAAAAATAACAGTTTAGATTAATATTCCAGTATTACAAATATTGTATAGAAAGTATGCATGTATTATGTATGGAAAGAAGTAACATAAATGTTTGTTTCAGAAAACATTGTTTGTTCTTTTATGAAAATTTTATAAAAGAGAAGCCCTAATCAAACATCAACTCATTAAAATCCAAATAAATAAAAATCTAGTCTTCTAAGTAAGAGAAGAACCGGCCTCCACAGGCCGGGTTAGGCGCCAAGGTGTCTGGAGACAGGGTTCCATAGTTTTAGGTACACACTTATTACTTAGTATACACCCTAGGTACTAAGTATTCAAAGGAAAACTGTAGAATGCCTTGAAAAATGACTGTAGCATAAAAAATAAAAAGCTTCATCGCGGGAAAGAAACAATTAGTGCTTGACAACTACGTCTATATTCACCAACCAAGTGCTTGCCTATACAATTCGTCATACAAAAAAAAACATATGGAAATTTTCTCGAAAAATATATTTAAGTATGAAAAAATGGATGCCTAAGCAAAACAATTTAGGTTTTACCAATTTTTTTGTCATATTTCCCGAAATTTTTTTGCGAACGCATATTTAAAATTTCTAATCAGAACGAAAAAAAACCCTTAAATCAGAACTTCTACAAAGCTTTCAGATAAACACTATTTCGAGCACTGAATGATTGACCCATAAAGAATTTCTTCCGTGAAGTCTTAACTTACAAACATAAAATTCCTTAGACACTGTTTATTTTCTTATTCAGAGAGCTGGTAGAATATTACAAATAACGTTATACGCCTCCTTTTCTCTTAGTGCTATTAAGTAAATTAATGCGATAAATAAGTTGCACTAATCATCTACATCACACAATATAATCAGTAATCAAATAACGATATGTTAATAAACAGGCTATAGAATCACACAAAATGCACATGAGTCCAGAAGATACTTGATAGTTGAAGACCAGTTAATATTCGTCATAAAATGGTTAGGGGGCCCTAATAGTTTATTATTTGAATTAAATGTCTAAGAGTAAGTGAGGTGGCCGAATATACAACAAGAACCATCGACACCCATACTGAAAAAAATTCAAATAAAATAAAATCAATCGACATCCCAGGAAAGAAATTTATGAAACAGGAAGAATTTCTAATTCAACCTTTTTTCGTACAGAGATTGTTTTCTAATGTATACACGTCAACGTGTAAAGATTGGCTGAATTACAAAAAAAAAAAAGGCATCAAAGATCTTTCTTCGACCGAAACAACGAAGAATAACCCAGATTTTTTAGGAGTAAGTGTCTGGAAAAAAAAAATCCTATCTGTTATTGCATTAATATCAGTTAATCCACAGGTTCGGTTCTTTAAAGAGATAATTAAGTAGTTGGCCAGATAGGTTTCATATTTGAAAGAAGGAGTAAAATCAAATTCATTTTAAAGTATAACTTTCTAAAATATTACAACGTGAAACTTTTCAAAGTACACTTTTGAGGGCTAATGAAGTCGTTACTGGATATCAATTGTTTTCGATTGTATGACATTTTGGGGAAATAAGAAAGCCTTTTAAAACGCCTGAAATCCTGTCTCCTTATTATAAAAGATTAAATTAAGAATCAAATTATATCAATGTATAAAAAAATAAATATGTAAGCCTGTGCTAGTGTACATCTAATTATAAAATTGAAATAAAACATATAGCTGACAATACCCTCAATTGAATAAATAAGCCAAATCAAATATAAGATTATTCGATCATCGATATCAAAACTTAGGTGTCGGAAGACATACCTTATTGTACGGTGAAGAATCACTGCCGAACACGGACTGAAGAAATCTGTCAACAGATCCGAACGGTGCGCAGAGCCGCCTGGTGGCCGGTTTACAAACTTTTCTGTAGTGGGATAAAATGGGAATATTAACCAGAATATGATTATGCTACTATCCAGTGCAGAAAGAGTATGTATATTTTATTTGTTAAACAGTGGGCGAAAGTACAAAATTAAATTACTTTTGATGATTTAAAATGGTCTTCATATAAAAATAAAAGAGTGAAAACAGGGTGTCCAAAGTTTTGACAGTGGAAGCAAATCTGAAAATCTAGCTTGGCAACCATCAACTTGATAATATTTATTTTAATCAAAATTATATTTGTTTCACACCTTAATATTTAAAAAAAAGCTGTTTTGATAGCAGTACATATATTGTTACGTTGTAAGTACATATAATCATTTAGACGTTATCTCACATTATTGGATAGCATCTTCATACAGTTTTAACGCTTATTTTCTTGATAGTAACTTCTGAAAATACATTGCAAAATTATTAAATTATTAATTGACTTTTCTAAAATAAAAAATTTAATAAATGAAACAGTAACAAACAGAAAAACAAACAATCAATTATCATTTGTTCTAGATGTTGATCTCAAAATGACATTGTATTCTACTTCAATTTCAATACATTAGAAAAATCTGCATTAAATATAAAAACCAATATGATGTTTTCACTGAGTAGTTAGTGCAAAATTATTTAAATAAAACAGGCGATGAGGGTTCGAGTCCATTCCTGGAAAGTGATAGAGATTTTATTTAGTGGTACAATTACCTCTTAGTTCCATAAGTGTTAGAAAAAGGCGGAAACCTGTAACTAGCCAAACTCCTGTTAACATGTTATGTTTATAATATATTCATCCTTGCTCCAATGGAAATTCGTATGAACCAAGCCCCTCCAGAATTATTAAGGAAACATTTGCTTCAACTCTCCATCAAATGATTCAATGATTGAATCTGATCTAAATAGTGTAAGTCTGAAGATGCATAACAGCTTTTAGCAAACATAGCACAATTCCAAACTTAAGATGATTTCAAGCTCCTTTGTGGAATAAATTTTACTCATCTGATCATTTCCACGACAAAAAGGCAGATTATGTTATTTATTTGGCTTGAGTTCAAAGGTGAGTAAGAACTCAATTCTTCCTAAGTAACAATAAATTTCATAGCAAACCAAAGAAAAAAGATAACCTATGTCAATTTCTTGGACCCAGATTTATTCTGATGGCTCTTCCTTAGGTGCTGAGGTTTACAACAAGCCTAATCTTTACAATATTTGAACCTGTAGAGAAGGTAGTAACAAGCTTGTGGGCAAGTTAAGAGCCATTTATTTGTATCTAGGAGCTCTTAGTACAAGAACTGGAACATGTTTTTGTTGATTTATGAAATAAGACTATACTGAAATCACACCAAGCAAAATTTTAAATAACAAACAATGTGTTAAATGAAGGGAGAAACATGGGCATCGTCTCCATCGATAGGTCGTGGGCACTTTCTCAAACAAGCTGCATTGATTCATATTTTAGGCGAGTTTGTCATCACGGTCCCTACAGTTTAAATTCTCTCATTTTAATGATTTTATGTAATTATTGTCCACTAAAACTCAAGAATATAATAAATTTCATTGATTAAGACATTGAGATATTAAATTTAGCATCATACTCAATAAGTTTGGAAAAAATTATTATTAGGCAGTATTTAATTGATTGACGAGACATCATTTATCATGGGATTGATTTTATTTTTAGCATTATTGGGGCATCAATGAAAATACCATGGAAAATACTGTGGCTATAAAAAAAAAAAAAAAACTGGTTGAGTTAAAGTTATGAACACTTAACATTCACACCGATGACTATGTAATTAAGTCCACTAAATTATAATACCATAAAATACCTAATACATATTGTTGATCAGGACGTCGATACCTAACTCAAAATTATAGTAACATATTAATTTTTTATCACTAAGTAATTAACTAATAACTCTTAATTATGTTTAATAGAGTTTAACATATTTTTTGTGTCATCAAGCAATCTCTATTTAAAATTTCATATTGATAGGTCGAACAGGGATCCACTAAATACAGATGGGCTGAAAACATAAAGGTTTGAAAAAACCTAAAAAACAATTGTAAAGCTTATAGTGTTGGTTATATTTGCAATTATTAGTATGACAGCCTAAAAACTTACATATTAATGAGGAATGTGACATTTCTTATGATTGGAATGTACCAATGTTTTTTCAGTTTCAACCCAAGAAAATATTTAATTAATGAACTGATCTTATCTTGTACAAAATTATTAGAAGGGGAAAATTCAAGAGAAGAAATTCATTTTTTTAATGAGTTAGTGGCAATTTATTTTATGTTTATTAGAGACTATTAGTGAAAAAAATTTTATGGCAGCAGTAGTTATATAATATTTTTATTAAAGATCCAGAAATCAATCCCAACAGTAAGGTTTGGCGATCTTAGGGCTTAGGGGGTTAGGTTAGATTAATAAATGTCAATTTGAAAAATAATGTAGTATGCACGAAAGAGTAGAGAAGATGTGATATTCTAAATAATGCATAGATGAGATAATTTATAATAATTACCCATAGCCCTACAGCACTAATTGTAATGTTTTTCTCTAAAGATTTTTATTATAGTTTCTTGCATTAATTATCATTATGCTGTGTTGAATTTTATGTAAGATCCTAAACCCAATACTGCCTATTTATCTAGCTCTAGAATCTATAAGCATGTCCCCCAGTAACCCTGTATGGGTTACGAACCCGATTGGTTCGTATGTTGGCTTCTAACTGCGAAGCCTGTGTTCAATCCCAGCAACTCAAGGAAAACTTTGTGATATGGGTCTGGGAGGAGTTTACTAGGCCACTTGAGGGATAAATGAGGTGCTACTTGAATTAAGAAGTAGCGAATCCAGATAAGAAAATATAATTTAATGTTGAGAGGCAGCAAACATTTGTGTTTTGTTAATGAAATGAATAATATTGCTCACATTAAGGAATTATCTTTTTCAATATAAACTTAAAATAGTTGAACATATTTTTAAAAAATAGATATATGCCTATAAGGTGAAAGAAATCATAATAAATTAAAGAGTAGTCAAAAACTCCAACCAGAAACCATTGGAAGTTTAATTTCTGCATTAATTACTCGTTATGTTTTTCCATCTTTTTACAGCAAAACTTTATCACATTAGACATACCAGTTCTTACCAAAATTCTATTGGAAAAAGCCTAGGCTTATATTTCTATTGAATAAAAACAGATATCGGTCAGTTTTGCCCAGTATTTGGTAATTGGCCAGAAAGTGTTGAATTTTAAAAAATAGCTTATTTTTAGAAAAATCTCTAATACTTCCCTGAGAGGTGATTCAACAATGTAAAAATAATTTATGAAAGCATCACACATTTAAAAAAAATAGTCATGACATTAATTATTAAAATTACTGAATGAATACTGCATTCAGATGTTTTTTCCCAGATGCCCCTATTTTCATATACCCATTTTTCTAATACTCCACCAAATCAAATATGCTATTAGTGTAATATAAGGTGAATATATGTGTTAGTTTAAATTTTTTGTATTTAACAGCATTATTGATTTAATTCATTATTCACCGACACACAGAAATTCCCTTCAGATTATTCAGATAAAAAATTTTTGAGAGTTTGCAAAAGTATTTCTCACATAAAAAGAATCCTCAAAAGCCCTCCAGCTCTAGATGTAAGAAATAAAAAATCATGTATTGTATTCATAAATTCTGAACTATAAAGTGCAGATGTCTAATTCAATCACCTTTCAGCATAAAAGTATATTTAGTTTCATTAGGTTGATTTATCTGTGGGGTCAGATATTAGAAGGATTTTTGTAAGGAATTGGAAATGGTGAACATAAGCTGGTTGTGTGACAAAGAGCTCATGACAGATATTCTTGTTATGCTAGAAAGGGAAACCTCTTTGTCTACCTATCCCCCAATAAGTGTCATAAGCAAAGTGGGAATTCTCATATGTTTATTCAGAATTCCTTTTTTGTACTGCACAAATGGAATTATAATAGTGAAATGGTAATAGAGACCCACAAATCAAAAATTGGCAAAAGTAAAAATGGGAATGGTGGTAGTAAGGTAACTATATTTTTAGGATGGATGCAAGAGTTGGACATAAGTTTACTCACAGGAACAAAATACATTGGGAAATAATGGTAATCATTCTAATATACCAAAGATTGGAGAAGCTAACTAGCGCATCTCCTAATTGCTTAGCACTGTTAAATTTTGTGGATCCTCAGATTTTGGCCAGTAAATAAACATACTAAATTGGCAACCAGATCAGGCAAGCAAGGACTTTGCACTAATGAACAGAAAAATTAATATTTGTGTAAATACCTTCGGATATATAATTGGGCCAAGCACAAGTTTTTACTGGAATAGCTCACTTTTTAACTAATTTGTTTTTCCCTTAACAATTGAGGTTGTAATGTTGTTAAAAAATAATTGTGTAATTTGTACTTTTAAAAACATCTCTCAATGGCAGGGGTGATGAAAAATTAAAGTAAAATATTAAGATTTGAAAATGGGGGCACCTGCAGTATTCCCATACTCTACTCAATAATGAAACCTACCCATTTTTGATATAGACAATCAAGCACCCAGATACAGTGAAACATACCAAACATCCTTTGTTTTTCATAAATATCTTATTATTGTCCTATTGTATGTTCTTATAACGTTTGTTTCATTAGAAAAACTTTCCAAAGCACTAAAAAAAAAATTGGAATTCTGATTACCAAGAGAAGGAAAGAGAACAATAAAACAGAACGATGATCATCGATTAAAAATCACTTTCAAATTTAGAATAAAGACAAACAATTTAAAAGTTTTCAATGCTGAAAATACAAATTAAAATGTATTTCCCAGTTTGAAAATCATTTACATAATTCAATGATTTTTCTTATTTTATATTTATATGCAATCATAAAAATTATGAAGCAAATATTTAGTAAATTAATTATAAGAAAGTAAATACTTAAGGAAGCAATAGTTCAGTGGTATGCATTACAAGTGTTTTAAAAACATAATTCTTCGCAGGGTACAGCACACAGACTAAATTTCATGAAATAATTTTAAATTTATCTTAATATCATCGCAATGAGTTAAGAGCAATGTTATTGTGTTCATTTTGCAATCTACTACAACTATAGTTTAGGTATTAATGTATATAATAATGTAATTTAGGGTTTTTAAGCAGCTATATTTCCTACTAACTCTGACAAATGCAAATTTTCTGCTAACACTGTTTTCATCTAATTGAAAACAACAGCTGTACCATGCCGATACTTAAGTCACCGATATTAGCTAAAATTATTACAGATAATAGTATATATGGAATTATCTGAGTACTAAGAAAATAAATTGTATCAAACAAAAAGAAAGGAAGGAGATTTGATATTACCAAAGAATTGTCACAAAAAAATTATTTTCATTTGACAGAACTGTTTATCAATTATAATCACAAATATTTTCATACCAAATTGATGAATAAGAATGAGTGGCCTGGAAATTTTCTTGTTATATTCTAGCTGTGCTGAGTATTCATTTTAATCCTGTTTAATATTAAATATTTTTAATAAATTATAGTTTATTTTAGTGAGTTAGTGTAATAGCTCTTCAATGTTGTTATCACTTATTTTGTTGCTATTACACATTTTGATGATTGAATTTAAAAAAGAAAGTGTTTTTATGTATGAAGTCATTTTGCTTGAATGTTTGTACTGTTTGAAACTTGTTTAAATAGTTCCTTAGTATATTGCTTATAATAAACTTACGCAAGCATCATTTCGAGCTGAGCGATTCTTGTTTCGTTGCGTGTACGCTTGTGGGCACAATGGGAATGTACCTCCTCCATGTCCTTCAACTTCTGTTCCAGTTTCATTAAAGCTCTTCTCTTACCTTCAAGCAAGACGAAGAGTTCGTTGAAATTATTCCTTGCCATTTCAGCCTTGAAAAACAGAACATGGAATTATAATGGTGTAGCATTTATTTTGATTACTGTATCCTCATACTTTCCTACTTGACTTCTCCTTTTCAATTTTCTTGCAATATTTATCTTCTTCAAGCTGATTTTGCTAAATTTTTAACTATGACCAGCTGTCTTAACAAAGAGGAAGAGAAAGTTTCTCAATAATAAAACCTGAAGAAGACTAGAAATGATAAGTGGTGGGGGACAGTGAGAGCAGTGGCTTGGGGATTATTTAACAGGGTGCAAGTTAGTACTTGGGATTGCCTGGATCTAAGCACCAATTCACGCTAGGCAGGGCCTGTTGGTCCCGTGAAAACTTTTTCCACTTGGTATTGTCTAGCTTTCCTAAAGGTATCTTGCTCAAGCTTAGGGTACAAAACCTTGGTTGGGTATATGCTTGACATTCTCCCAAAAGATGGTAAGGGTTGACAGCTCCTTTCTACCCTACTTTTAGAAGCAATACATTTCAGTATAATATACAATTCCATAAAAAAAAAAATCCCACATTTAAGGGGTAACCAAGACAAAACCTACTTCTAGATTTAAACACCTGTCCTGAAAATTAATTATTTAAGAGACACAACGAAGTTACTTGGATAGGTTGATTTGAGATATAACTTAAATATATAAAATAAATTAAATTTAACATAAAACAAAAACTTTTAGAATTTACTTACTTCAGAGCAAACTAGTGTGCTTGCCATACAAGAAGGCACAATACTATGCATATCACCATCTATGTGACCAATAGTGTCCCGTATCGGGAAATCTCCTAAGCTGTTGTGCATAGGAAGCATTGCTTGATGGATCTATACAGAAAAAATTTGTTTAAAACTATACAATTAGCTATATAAGCTACGGATAAATATATAGATATTTAACAAAATCATAGCATCATCTAAGAAGCAAAGTGGCTTAATTAATACTCACTGATGCCAAAATTTGTTTTGTTTAAAACTCATTTTGAATTTATTACAAATGTGAAAGTAACCAGCATGATTTTCTCGAACATTAATTAAATTATTGCCAAAAAATATTTAAGTTTTTCCCAAATATAATTTGATTTAATTTTTAAAACAACTTAGACTCTAAGAGCTGGACCAAAACATAGCGAGGTTAGGAAAGAGAGATAAAGAGGTAGTTGAAGGAGAAGGCCATGGTTTGAGTAGAGCAGCAAGCGCCAGTGTAGAGAGAAAGGTTGGAGAGGGACTTATCAGGAGCCATCCACTTATATTTTAGGAAATTTAATAAATTCAATTTGAATTTAGGGATTTGAACCCAGAACCTTCTTATAATGAAGCAGTTCACGAACATATGATGCATGTACTCATTCAACAAATTACATGTACATTTTGTACCTTTTGGTTTATTTGTATGACGACTATTTAACTAAATACATATATACCTTACTTCCAGACCGTGGTCTGTGCTTTGCTTCGCAAGTCTTTTCTGATTCCCAATGGTTTTGGTGGGATATAATGTTTGTAAGCCGTTCTGATACCATTTTACTATCATCTAACTCAATTTGAAGTACTTTAACTTGATTTTGTAACTCATCTATTTTAGACATTGCTTCTTCGAGTTCTAGGTTGTTACTTTCAACTCTTTCCTCAAATATCTTAAAAAGCTAAAAAATAATTGTATTTTATTAATTGAGCAATATGAAATTAATTTAAATATATTTTGTTGAATACAAAGTGGTTGAGCTTTTTATTAACTAAATGATTAATTATATGATAACTTCATAATATATTTCTTCATATCAAAAGAAATATATTATGAAATTACATTATATGTTGTTATGATATTTAGATGTGTGAGTTTTAATGTTGCTTTTGATATAAACTCGAAATTAGTGAGCATAAAAAAAAGTAAAAACGACCCGTGGTTCACGGCTATGAAAGGATGAACGTTTTTGTTGCCGTTATATCTACTATTAATATTTATCATATAAATAATATCAAGAATTAAATATAAATAATTTAATATTGGATTTGTTAACTTTAAAACAAGAAAAGTTAATAATATATGAGACAACGGGCATTGCAAAACCAAAGAAGTTAAAAAATCCAAGATGGCAACAGAGCGTATAAAAATGAGGATAGCCGAGAGATCGTTCTTGTTCCTTTGGACCTGGCCACGAGAGAAGGTGGGCTTGGTTCGTTATGATCGTCGCAGGAGACACGAGGCAAGCTCTAGAAACCACGCTGGGGACAAAGACGACAACGAAGCACAAAAAAGAACTACGCGTAGAACACAACTAAGTAAAACTGGCCAGTCAATATTATAGTAAGGTACATTGTAACTTCAGTTTTTTAACATTGTAAATTTATAACATACGTGTAACTCATGAATCAGTTTGTAATTAAACAATTTTCCTTTTGCCAGAATTCTTTCTTATATTAACAGAACCTCTATAAAACCTCAGATTAATAAAAAATATAAACAATAAAGACAAAAAAACGTAATAATATATATTGTAATGTTATTTTTAAGGTCACACATTATTAGTGAAATTCAAATAACTGTGGGAAAGTTTGGGACATGGCAGGGTCTACTTTCTTGTGAGCATGGACCAATAGGTTGGCGAAATAATATTACTTACAATGTAGACATGCAAGATCATGTTATATTTTCTGTTTCTGCTGCTGGAGAGTCAAGACATTGCATGACGGCCTTCCTATTTGCGAGTACTGTGAATAATGCTGAGCAGTATTCATATGTAAATGACCCTTGTGATTGACATACCCTATAAAACAAAAATCACGAATTGATGGACATCAAACATCAGTGGAAAACTACCCCCAATACATCCTTTATGGAATCTATTCCTTGAATTTGAATTAGCAAAAGCTTGAAGAAAATCTTTGAATTTACTTTCCGAGTCTAACAGAAACCTAGATTTCTAGACAGTAAATCTCAGGTTTATAAACCAATTGACTTATTAGTGCATTAGTGCACTGTTTGCAACATAAACAAACTCCAGAATTGTCTTAATAAGAAATAAAAATTATTATTTTAAGAAATAAAATTCTATGGCTACCTCGTCTCGTAGGATTGATAAACCTCCTGCTGAAACTGAAGCTTGTATTTGTTCCACATCATATTTTTTTCCTTTCAGTGAAAACATATTACTAATAAGACAGCACCTGGTAAAAAATGAAGAAAGAAAATGTAAATTGTATTGATTTTATTATCTCCTTCTTATTACTAGATGAAAAAAAAATGTATGTAGAGAGTTTTTCCAAGCCTGAATATGGAGGCTTTATTTCTAAACAAGTAAGGGGAAATTGAATTTCGTCTGTTTGTCTAAATGTTCTATGATAGCAGTTGTAAAAATTATTCAATCGTTCATTAATTTTAGAGGTATATCCTCGGGCATCAATGACTCTTGTGGTTGACATGACCTAAAAAAAAAAGGCATATCCTTCAAAAACAATGGATATATTTTGATCGAGTGGAAAGTATTTTGGAAAGTTCTGATTTTTCTCCATAATTTTAACATTTAACATTGATTAACAAATTTATACATACATTAAGAAATAAAGTTTAGACGGCCAACAATAAAAATTGCTCTGTTCAATCATCAAACTAATTTTAATAGAATTTTTTTGTCAATATTTTAACTACTTTACTAAGATGGTTAACCAATAAAACCAAGTATTTTTGTCAGGAAAAAAATGAGTTGCTTTTTCACAATCACATGATTAATATTTTAAAAAAAGTAGGTTGATTGTGAAATATCACACTATTAGAGGTCTCAACTACTAGTAACTTGTCTTGATTGATCTCATAATTTTAATCAAATCAGTTTTGTTAACATTTGTATACAAAATAAATTTCTCTAAGGTAAGGTGTTCATTTCTGCAATCATTTGATTCTTATTGATTACAGAAAATTTAGGAATTAAACAGTCTAAAATAACCCTCTGCTTGACATTCATGGAACCAAACTATTAAACAACTAAAAATTGCATTTTCGCATCCTACCTAACACCGTTGATTATACTTATATGTGAGTTTGCCAAATGGCCATAACTGTTTTATATAACTATTATTTCAAAAAAAATCTATTAATCTTATTTTAACATATTTTTGTAATTATAGTCTACTAAAGCTTCAAAATATATGCATTATTGATATAGACATTTAGATCTTTAATTTGATACTCTACTCAAAAGAGTAGCCAGAAAATTATTTTTCTGTTACACAGTAATTAATTAATGAAATTTTATTGTTTTTGCTGAATTGATTTTGTTATTAATATAATCAAATGTAACACAATGCAACTATATCAAAGACAAGTTGATTTTAACGACTTTATGTATTTATAGTACACATTATCCCCAGCAATATTACTTATTACAAATCAGGAAGCCAAAATATTAAATTTGATAACCTACTCAATTTGATAGAAAAATATTTATATTTTTATTACCAAGCAGTTAATTAATGGTATTTTATTATTGCCTATGGGTTTGCTTTTATTTTAACATGATATGTATGGGCAACAAAAGGAAAATTTTCAAAATATCATGGTTTGAGTTGAAAATGAGAATACAATTATAATGATGTTTATAGTGTTTTTTTGCATCTCTAGTCCTAAAAATCTCAGAGAAGAGAAAAACACTTTATTGATTTTTTTTAGGACTCATTAGTGACTTTTTTGCAGTTGCTGTGTTGTAAAAAAAAACACTTACATTTCTCTGTTTTGTGATTCAAATTTTGCTCTCAAATTGTCTAGCTCATTCACAATAGCATCTTTTGCCATAAGCTGTTCTGATAAATTTCCTAGACTCAGGGATGATGCAGTTTCCTAAAATTAATTTACAACTTAATATAATACATGAATCTACCATAAATTGGCCAGTGTTATAATTTTAAGGGAAAATGGGGGAAAATAAATAAAAATTTTACAACTTTTTTATTGTTAAATAATTATGCTAATGTAGATAGGTTCAACAAACTCTGCCGTAGTGGAGCCCAATAACCATCCTGAATGCTTCCAGTAACTTTAATGGAAAAATTCTTTGATTTTCCTCTATCTCATTATAACTTGCCTCTGGTGACTACATAAAGAGCATTATTATTTGTCTAGTGTTAGACCAAGTTCTTGTTAAGTTTTGTATTAATTTAGTAGGATGAAGAAAAAGGCAGTTTCTTGAGATAGATATGGGGCAAACTAAAGAATTATTATAAGAAAATGGTCATTGTGCTGAACTATGAGTGAATTTTAAGAAGTGAGTGATTCTATTATTATTACAGAATAACCTACCTTCACCATTGCAGATCTCAAAGAATTGAACCAAGAAATTCATTTCACAGAGAGAAAAAATTATTTTGTAACCTTAACATACCAATCTTATTACATTAAAATAATAGGATTTTATGAATCCTTAAAGTAAAATTTGGATATTTTGTAATTGCATCAGAATAAATTTGGTTTTGCAGTCCATGTGGAGGTTTTTCTATATGTGGGATGAAGGTTCATTTTTGTATTAGAAGTTCCTGCCCTCCCTTTATTTTCCATCTCTGATTGGTGGGACCCTACGTGGGGAGATTTGAAGAATATTGTGTTATTTTGGTAAACATACAAATATTTTCGGAGTTCTAATAACTTGCTTCCAAATAGTAATTTTTTTCATGTGCAAGGTTTTGAATCCTATACCACCTCACAAATTGTCGCGGTGTCTTGATCGCGTTGAGCTTCTCGTTCACGTCGAAGGTCACGAATTGTCGGAAAAGGTGAACAATTGTCGGGGGGCGTCACTAGGGGAGTGCCTGATCACTCTAGCCCTGGTGACAAGTGCGGATTGTTGTAGTTAATAACATGGACCATGTTCCATGTAGGCGTTAATATCTGACTCCATTTATTGATAGGGATGTGTCCCGACAATACACTGTGTTCAGGATGAGGTTCAGAGGTTCATAAAGAATAAGATTTGATCAGAGTTAGAACGGGGCGCGGCAGGGCAGCAGGCGCGAGGCGACAGGAGGTCTGCATTACTGTGAGACAGGGTGATGACTCATAGGTGTGACAGAGAGAGAGTAGACCAGTGGAAGGCCAAGTGGGCTGACGCCCCGGGGCCCTGGCATATCGCGACTAGTGATGCGGCTGTGGAGACTAAGAAACAGAGTGACTCTTCAGGGCGAAACTTGCTGATTTAAATATTGTACCCCCCTCCCTCGTAGAAGGCCGAGCCTGTGTGCAGGGGGTCTGTTTTATTATCCCCGTTGGTCCAAAAGGGTGTGTTTTATGATGTAACACCTACCGAGCGATCGTGACCGCTCGTCCCCAATAGGACTGTTTATTGGATGGCTTTTAGATTTTATGACTGCCGGAAGTGACTGAAGGTCTGCCCGGTCGATTTATAGCAGTCAGGTGGCTAATCCTCTTAGGTTTATTGCCGTACCCTCAATCCTCTGTTACTTGTTTACATCTGCCGACCTCTCTATGATTTATTACAAGAAGTTTACACAGATTTGCATTTCTATTATAATACATTATGCACCACAGTGTAGGGTAATTTACATATATAGTTAGCGCTTTGCTACAGTATATTTAGGGGTAACAGCATAGTTTATGGCTAGGACATGATTAAATTATCAAGTTCTGGTTCTAGGTTTACGTCCTGCATCGGTGGCCAGTTTAATTTTCTATGTAATTAGCTGTTAATTAATTAATATGTGAGATTAAAAGAATCATAATAATTGAACAGTTTACTAGCAAATCTGATCAGTCCTAGTCTGCATAGCGTATACTCAATGTCGGGTCATCACGAGGGGGCGCCTAGTTACCCTAGCCCTAGTGACGAAGTGAGGGTTGATTAGGCTATGACCTGGACAATTGCTTCATGACGGGTCTTACTACTGTACTATCTAACTATTGTATTGTAGGTAGTTTATCTGGTCTTGGAATGACCATGAATTCACACTTGGTATCTGAGGGTAGGCGAAAACCATCCGGATCCCAAAGGTGAGTGTGAACCTGAGTGAGGCAGACTGGATTGCCATGGGAGACACTACTAGGTAAAGTTTGTATGGCCACGGCAACAGTCGTCTGCGAGGGAGAAGTCCCAAGGAGGTGCTAGTTTTAGCGAGACGAAGGCCGAGAATCCCACAAGGAAAGAGTGGGGTCTGACAACGCCGGACTAAAACATATTGAGGTTAGGAAGAGAGATCCTGAGGTTTTCATAAATTAGAAGGCCATATCTTAAAACATTAGTGCAGTTGCAAGTACCAGTCAGAGAGCCGTAGTTAGAATGATTTATCGGCTAAAACTAGGGGGTACATGTAGCCCCTAGTAACCAATGATCTGGGGTCTTATTCTGACCAACCAAACCGCAGGATTGCGGTGACGTTAGACTGTTCTAGACTGGGACCCACCCAGGCCTGAGTCGCTACCTGACTCCCCCCCTTCAAGGGCCTCTGACTAGTTTTTTGCAGCTGCGTCTTTTATTGTTTACAATATTTAGACTGGTACGACTTATGGTTTGGTAATGTTATTTACATTTGTTTAAATTAATTTACAATATATTATGACCAATTTACAATATATATATATACAATAGAGGATAAGGTGATTTATGTTATGTAGTTAGCAGTCGCTACACTCAATGAAAATAAAATCAGTTATATTACCATAAACATCAATTCTTAATTAACGTGATTTGTATTTTGATAACTTACCAACTGTTTACATTTTTTTTCTATCAAACCAAGTTTATTGGTTCTCCTATTCAGTTCTTCTTCGAGGATCATAACCTTTTTCTTTTCTGGAATTTCACACAAAAAAATTAAAATAAGATTTGACAATTCTATTTTTATTTTATTAATTGAATGTTCTTAGTTAAATATGAATTTTCAATAATGATAATCTTCTGAGGATGGTGATGAAATTCTAATAACTCAAATTGTGAAAACTTCTCACAAAACATACGGATTTATATGGCGGCTGCACACATGACCATAAATATTGTAATGCTATTTTTATTAATAAATTAAATATATTTATTATAATTAGATTTATTTTGAGTAAGTTAGTTAGTTTTTGATTGAAAAAATTTGGGTAGAGGCAATGTTTTGTGCTTTAGAACAAATAATTCTTCATTTGGTCTGACCATAGACTCATGAATGCCTTGCCCACAAGGTGTATACAAATATGACATAACAAACACAACTGCGTATTGAAAGGGGCCCGTTCTTCAACTCTAAAACCTTAACCAACCGTCCGTCTTTGACCACAAGATAAATACAAATATATGCATTGACCATTACTGTGTAATACACAGTCACAACTATGTGACATACCTTTGAGCTATGCTATCAAGCAAGGTTCACAACAGACTGTGGCTTTCCGCCAGATATAGGGAAAAGCATCCAAGATGCACTCCAGCATCACACGTATCAACCACCGTAAGGGTGGTGGGAAATGTAATTACAATTTTCTTAATAACTGCCCCCTAAAACACTTAAAAATACCTAACAATTATTTTTAAGAATATAAAACTCTCTAAAAAATTAGGTTAATATGAAACATTTCAAATAAGCACCATGCAATAGGACCATATTAAGCCCTGAAATAAAAATAATTTAAACTGTTAATAAATAATTACCTTTCATAAAATAAATAAATCATAAAAATATTTTAAAACCGAATATATATGTATGGACAATTGAAGGGATATAAATGTGGATAGCACACCAGAAAGAAATTTAACAAACGCAAAACTGTCTCACCCTTTTCATTTGATAGTTTTAATGGACTGAAATATATTTCAATAGCTAAGTTATAGTTGTAATAATAATAAAACAAACAATATTTTATTATATCCAATGATCTTTGAGTAACAAACACAGTTACCTCGTTCATCGTTTGAGCTTAGGAGCTAATTTGTTGCCCACATGCTTGATGGTTTGGCAAAAACTTTGTAATTTGCATTTCCCACCCTTGCTTACTATGTTTGACTGCAAATAAGGTGGTTAACTTTCTTGAAGTGATGTAAAAGAAAAGAAAACTTTGTGTACTTAGTAGAATTTCTATTTTGAGAATTGTATGATATAAATATATTTATGGAAATTTCAATGTTTTACCAAATAAGACTTTTTTGATATATGAGAATAAGAAATATATAAATCTGAGTAAATCATTTCAATTCATCCATGTCTCCTTCCAGAAGAATAATATCAATAGTTTTATTGATAGTGGTGACTAGTCACAACTTGCTCAATATACCCAGGACAGAAGGTAGACAACACCAAAACAATTTGAAGAAGTTCATAAAAGGGACTTTACCTCCTTAATGAATGTTTATGTGTTGATGAAGAATAATTTTTCTTGAATTAAATATGAAAGTTCTTCATGGTTTATAAAAATAGATTTAAATATGATTTATGAAATGTTAATCTAAGCCACTAATTCTACTTAACTGATAGATAACTTTGTTAGTTGATTTTTACCATTTTCAAGTCTTGTAAGTAGACATTCTTCCCTTTCTTCAAAATCTTTCTGCTTATAAGTTGTATCTTGTAGTTGTTTTTCAAAAGCATTTCTCTCATCTGTTATTTTTCCAAGTTCACATTCAGTCGCCAAATTGACCTCTTTCCTGAGTAAATTTCAAAATTGTAAGTAAAAACCATATATTAGTTTTAAAGATCTTCATGATATCTGTTTTTAAATTTGAATAATTTGCAGTTATAAATTTCTAATACAATCAATATTTAGAAGCTATCTGAATGTAATTACAATGGATGCATCTGACTAATTCTCCTCAGCTGTATAATGGCCGAACAATGTAACTAAACCTTTTTTTCATAACCCCTTTATTTATTTTCTTACAATTACAATAATACCATAGATTATGTTGGATTCTTTACAATGCTAAAATGAACTGAGTGAAGTGACACTTTATAGCATGTAAAATAAATGAACACTAAAAATAAATGAATACAGCCAATTATTGGTCATCAGGTAAATTGTAAAACTTGAGCTGATAATGTTAGAATTTGATTCTTACATCTTTGGATTTTATCTCACTACTAGCTCATAGTTCTTAGTCCCTACCATGTTGGCTATGTTTTTACTGCCGTCTTTTGTTGGATAATAAAGTGTTGTTTAAGACAAAGTGCTATTTGTCTGGAGGAATCTCTAACAGCTTATATGACCCAGTAATGTATATGGCCAGAGAGTTTAAGTGTTAAGAGGTGACTTTTGTTTGTATGATCATAATTAACAGATAAGAATGGCAATGACATCAACCACCATGACATTAAAATCATCTGACCACAATAATTTTTCTAATCAGGAATACCAATTAGAACTGTGTATAGAACTAAATGGAATGGTATGTTGACCTAACTATGGACAAATAAAATAAGGACAATGAAAGGTTTGGTTTTATGAAAAAGGATGTTTGGCTTGTGGTATAATTGCTCAACATGTGACCGATAGAATTCTTTCTCTACTGAAAGGGCTATTGACTGCAAAAAGTATGATTACCACCTTGAAAAACCTACACGAAATCTGGCGTCGGTGAGCAAGTCAGATTGAAGAAACAATGAAACCAACTCAAGTTTAATAGTGGGTGTAGCTGTTTAAATACATACGATATACTAACATGTGACCTTAAAACTCAGGCTTTATAGACACTGTGAAAATGGGGACTACTTTGTTAGTAGCAATGCTCTAAGAGATCAACATTGTCACTTGAACAGTGGAATTTTGTACAAAGACCTGGAGGATTCCATTTCACTGGAATTTTGAACCAACTATTATCAAAGGAGATGAGATTGCTGTCTAAAAACAAAATTGCCTGCTTTAATGGACAAGGTTCTTACGAGATAAGAACAAATGTTACAATAGAAAAAAATTGATCAGAGTAATAATAAGACAACCATCAGGTTTTCATGCGTTAATAGTAAATTGGAGGTCCTACCATATTGTAGATTATCTTATCAACATGACGACAGTTTTACCAGCAGAAACAGTTCAGCAAGCAGACCTCAAAAATTATGAAGTTTAAATGAATAGGACATTAATGTAGGTCCAAATGAAGTGGTTATCTATGAGGCCCCAGGAGATTATAATATTGAAAGTCCAGTTGGAAAGGAGATTGTTGAGACTCAAGGCTGGCATTGAAGTCATTGCAGCAGAATTTTGTGAAATAGTCCATTTTCCAGTTTGTATGTTTTTAAATAACTTATATTCAAATATTACCTGAAGTTGCTAGTAATACTGGATTTAAAAAGACACCATTTAAACCAAGAAGACCACCATGAAGTATTTTTTCAGAGCCCCCTCCTCTTTTGAAGAAATAAACACTGATAATGAAACAGAAGTTATCAGGAAGAAGAAGCCCAGAAGATTCATGCGTGATACAGCTCAAAACATCAAAAACGTTTTAGTGGTCCTACTTCAAGGATCAGTGTTTGTTAAAAATAGATTCATTTATTTAGAAGAAAACCAAACATTAACGAAACCATAAAAAACAACCAAATTATTTTACTGTTTATCTTGTTTTTATATGTATTTTGTGATGATATGTTTATGGTCAAATTTTTATTTGTTTTATTTTAAAAAGGAATATATGATTAAATGAAATATATATTGTTTAGCCGATAGAAAAAATGCCAGAATGAGCCATGTGAGAAAAAGGTGATCCTGGGAAACCACTTTTACGAGGTGGGAGTATGCTGCCTGTAAATAGCAGTGCTTGGAAGAGAGCTAAATTTTGGTACTTTTGACTTTGAGTCTTAGTCAGTCAAGTGTCCGAGTAGCCATGCCAGAAGTAAGGTGTGGAAGACAGAGCATGTGCTAGACGAGGAAAGGAAGAAATGAAGAAAAATCATCATTCAACAACAAAGAATGTACCCATATTATTTAAATCATTCTTTATTGGTAACTATTAAGTATAACTACATATATAAAAATCTTGACACATTCATCTTAAAATAAAACATTTGAAATAGTAACACCATGCACTAGGGCCACATTGAATCCTGAGACAATATTAATTTAAAAACTATAAAATGAACAGTTTTATGAATGTACTTTTATTTTAACTTTTAAAAATATTGTTACATTATATTGCTGTATATATGTGTATATATTGTCTGAAACGATTTTATTTTTGGATTACTAAGTCTAATAGTCAACTAGACAAGGTTGTTGTTTCATACATAGTGAAACAGGTCTTAGTTTAATGGCTAGACAATAGCAAGTTTTGTTCATAGTCAAACGAGCTTTTTTTTTTTCTGACTGTTCGCTACCCAGATATAATTTTTGTAAGTGTTCAAAGGGTTTAGTTTTTTGTTCATTTATTATATGGTGCGAGGTGTTAGGCCATGGGTATGTTTTGGATATTGTCTAAAAGTTACAAAATATGAATTTTTACTGTCATAGGCCCTGCCGACATGATCTGATTTGGCTGAAATATGAGTTGGGTTTGCAAAATTTGAAGAAATTATGTTGAGTTTGAAGAGACATTCAAGCATTAAAGAGGTACAGTCTCAATCTCACTATACAGTAGATGTAGTACACATATCTAACTATAGAAAAAAAAAAAAGTTCAAAGTAGTCAATCATTAAATAAAGAGGATTAGAAAAATTAGCATTAATATTTACAGGAGGTGCTTGGTAAGCATTAAGGTTATGGTAGAATTAAGTTTTATGCAACTATAGTTAAAAAGATTATGTGTACAGAGAGAGAAAACCTCTTAATTATCTCTTACAAACAAATTAATAATTAAGAATAAATTAGCATTATGCTGAAATAATTAAACTTTGATTCCTTGCCTTTTATGTAATTCTTCTTGCATAGTCTCGCCTCTCGCCTTTGCCTCGTCAATTTTCTTCTGAGCATTTTCCATTTCTTGATTTTTTTCCTCATATTGTCTTTGCCAATCTGACAATCTAATTGTTAATAAATGATTATTGTAGACAAAATAATTACATAATGCAGTTATGTTAATTTTAATCTTAGATAAGAAGTTTTTTTATGCGAAAGTGGAGTATTATATTATGCCCTGAGTGTGAACAGAAATCATTTCGTGAATAATTTCCAAAATAATTGTGCTGCATGTAAGTTTTTTTTTCCCTTTGAAAGTTATCATTCTATTGCTTATAAAATATCTTTAGCCCTGATTATACCCTAGCCTTGGTTAATGGTTAGTCAAATCTCAGACACAAAAATATTAACAATATTTGCAAAAATGTATGGATGAGGCTATCTATACCTCAGAAGAAGTGAACTATCAAAATAATCAAACAAGACAAGCTGTATTTCATTCACCTTTATGAATGTTAATTATAGTGCTCTTACTGTTGGTCTTTTTGCTCGAGCAGTTTCTGAAGATCAGCTATTCTCTCGTTTTCTTGTTGAAGGGAAACGATGACCTTTTTTTGTTCTTCCATGTTTTGTTCGAGTGTCTGTAGTCGCTTCTCAACAAGTTTTTTAGTTAATATCATTTCTGTGATTTTTCGTTTAAGCTCTGGTACCAAATCGGCTTCTTTTTTCTGGAACATTAATTCATGAGTTTATTTTTACTCGCTGGTAGTTTTAATGGAGCTACTTATCATGAAACTGTTTTCTTTTTCAATCACTTATTGGGATCTAATAATAGAAAAATAACTAGGATCTGTAACAGTACCTATTGATTGTAATTCATAGAGGACATGGTCCTAGAATTAAACATTTAAAGTTATGTTTTTTTGTGGTTGAGTACATGTAACATAAAAAGAAATTCAAAAATAAAGTTAACAGTAAAACAAGAGTTAACAATAAACATCGTGTCTAATATAATATTTGCTGAGTTCAACAGGTTGTTTTGTAAATACTTTAGTTCAGTTGCTTATTTTCTTTTTAGTTGCTGAAAAGTCAACAGTTATAGGTTACAGCTGCAAATATATTCATAAAACAAAGTATTTTTAATTATTATAAGCATTTTTTTTGTAATAATTTAATAAATGTTTAAGAAACTTTTTAAAAAAGGTTACTTAATTTAATAATAAGTCTATTTTGGAAGACATAAAACACCGACAGTTGTATAATAATATGTACCAGCTCTTTTGCTTCTTCAAGTTCCTTCTTAAGTCTTTCAATTTCAAATGTAAGCTTTTGGTTATCTCCTTGTAGGATGGCTGCCTCTGTAATAGCTTCTTCTACATCATCTGTATTCATACCTTTCCAGCAAAAGCTAAGTCAATAATTGATTGATTTACTTATAAATCTTAATTAATACGCCTTATATAAATATTGTTACACTAATTAATACAATTGACATAGTGCTAAACACTCAGTAAATCACTCCAGTTAAATTCAAAATTATAAGTGAGAAATATTAACTATTGGATGTAATGATCACTTAAATAAGCTTTTTGACGTCACAAAGATTCAATGAAGAAACTCTTGTTCCTTCTCACCTTCTATTCTCTTGGAGAAAAATCTACATTTATGCTTATTTAGACATTCTAGAATATAATCTGATAAGTGATGGGTAAATACAAATTTATTAAGAAATATGAAGAAATGAAATAAGAGGGTATACGAAGAAATGAAATACGAGGTATTAGGTATGAGGGCCCCCACATCAAATATGTTTGACCATCCCCAAACTGCCAAAAACTGTCTTCAATACCTCTCTTCTAAAGCGATTCTAAGCAACTAACAACTTCTCCTTTCCAGCTGATCCACACGGTCCAGAACCCCTTTTTACCATTGTTCCATTCACTTGTTTTAATTTAAACTTTTTATAATTTATTTTCCTTCTTCCAAATTACTCCTTAAATTAAAATTTTTTTTTTTTATGTTAATTGTTTGGTTGTCAAGGACCTCCCTTAGTTTAGAAATATGTTACTAGTAGCTGCTGCAGGAGAACCATTATTGGCTAGCTTAAGTATATATATAATAATATATATATATATATATTATTTGCACATAGTTTTCATACATATTATATATCTAATTATAAATTCAATAAGTTACAATTTTAATAAACTAATGATTATTTTAAAATAAATTGTTATGTAAATCTTTGTAGTAAATAAAATTTTGAATTTCTTAATAATTAATTTTCATTTGATTTGATTTTTCTTACAAAAAAATAAAATATTTATGTTGTTGATTTTCAGAAGATTGAATCTGATTTGATTTTATGTGTGAACAGGTGAAACTGTCCTGCAAAATGATAAAATTGACTTGCAAAAGGGTTTGGATTACAAAACCTGTAAATGAACATCGACATTTATCATATTATCAAAAGGGAGCCAACCCAACAAAGCAAAGTTATTCAAAAATCTCTTTAACCAATATTGAAAAAAAGAAAAGAGAAGCTCAAGTGGACTTGGATATTCAATGCCTGAAGTAACTTCGGTTGATTGTAAAAGTTGAATATAACATTTTGTTAAAATATTAAGCAAATATGTATTACTTATTTAAACAAGAATATTCCATCATGGAATGAAGAATAACAATTTGTAAGAGAACCCATCAAAGAGGCTGCATTAATAAACTTGTTTTAAATCCAGTAAAAATCACAATTAGAAAAGGGGTGATTTATACATTAATTCTTGTTTTCTTGGTTTTCACTTTAATCACCAAAAGTTATTTTGTATTTCATACATTGGATGTCAAATTTTTTTTTTTGAATAATTGTCTCCATATATACTTTTAATTTGTTTTTTTTCCTACCAGAGGTTAATATCTTTACCTCTACTTATCAGTTATTTCTGATTAACTATGATGATAACTTATAAGTAGATTTGCTATTGTTAAAAATATCACCTACTTACCCTTTGCTGTAGTGACGATTTCAGGAGGAGATTTGATTTCTTGCACTGAATCTGGTGGTGGTATTATTTGACCTGGGTCTTCTCCTGATATCTGGAGAATTTGTAGCCGTAAGCTGTCCAGTTTGTTCAAACTAGCGCCGACTCGATGCTATTTAATAATTGAATGTTTATTTTTAATGTATTATTACGATATTTATTACAATAATTATATATTTTTTATATAATTTATATTTTATTTTTATCTTTATATTTAACTATTACTTTTATCTTTAAGGTTCTGTTAATAAAATAGGACAATTCTGGCAAAAGGAATAATTGTTTATTTTCACAAATTGATTTAAAATTAATATACAAATAAATACGTATGTAATAAAAGAACACTATTAAAACTAAATTTAAAATTGTACCTTATAACTAACCGCGATACTGGCCAGTGTTTCTTGTTGATATTCTTCGATGCGTCGTCTTCTATTGTGTCGTTCGGATCAGCGTCTTCTTGAGCGTCCTTGGTTCTTGATCCGTGCCGGGTGAAAGTCTGTGGCCAGTCTTCCTTGTGCACCACGAGGCAGTAACCGTGCCTGGGCTAGCGTCCCTCCTGGTGCTTCCTTGGTCTCCTATGAAAAAGTGCTTGAGCTTCTCGGTATCCTATATCTCCTTGTCCTTTCCGCTGCCTTCTTGATCCTTTTTTAACTGGCATTGGCCATCCAGTTGTTTCAGATATTTATACTTTGCTTGTTTTGAAGTTTATAAAATAAAATATTTCTATTAAATTATTGATATTATTTATATTATACATATTAATGGTAGATTCAACGCAACAAATAGTGTTTATTATTCGTGAATCATGGTACACAAGTCGTATATTGTTCATCAACGCTCGCTAATTTCGAGTTTATCTCAAAAACACCATCAAAAATCAACACATCAAAATACCACAACAGTATTTTATTGGTAAACTAAAAAAAAAATGTACATAAATACTAAATCAACACCTAGTGATTATTGACAACCTATAAACAAAATGATTTAGTTGATCTTGAGTTGCCTCACAGAGTGATTTTTAAATTATTTTATCAACAATTAATTTAATACAATTTTGTAATATTTTTCAAAGGCAAGTGTAGCAACCGCTAACTATATATGTAAATTACCCTACACTCTGGTTCATAATGTATTATAATATAATGTAAATCTTGTAAGCTTCTTTGGAATAAATCAGGGTCGCGGCACGTAGTAGGAAACAGGCAGACATACGGACACCGACAGACGGTAATAAATCATAGAGAGGTCGGAAGTCGTAGACAAGTAACTCAAAGGGTACGGCAATAAACCTACGAGAATTAGCCACCTGACTGCCATAAAACACACCCTTTTTTTTATCCCAACGGCCATATAACAAAGTGGTCACCACGTATCATAAAACATACCCTGTCAGCAACTGCACCTCTCGCGAGGGAGGGGAGATGATATAAAAAGGCCAGGAAATAAGGAGTAAACCCTACTCTCTCTCTGCTGTACTATGAGTCGTCACGCTGTCTCGCACCTGCCGCCTCAGCCTACCAGACTGCCGTGCCCCGTTTGAACTCCCGGTTGAACCGGTATTATCTTTTATGCTACCTCTCTACCTTTTTCTTTTGAACATAGTGTCTTGTCGGGACACATTCCTATCAATAAATGGAGTCAGATATTAAAATGCCGACATGGAACAATGGTCCATGTTATAAACTACATCAATCCGCACTTGTCACCAGGACTAGAGTGATCAGGCACTCCCCTAGTGACGCCCCCGACAGCAAGTTTATTTAAAGTTTAACTAACACTGGAAACAAAAGGTCTAAACACCCACAAAAAAATATCCTGATCAGGTATTTCAATTGCAGATTTTCACTGACCTTTCACTAGACTGAATATATGGGAGCAGGCCTTCTTTCATAATGAGATATTAAAGAAAAGATAAAAGATCTCAAACAATTTAATATTAAAGGTAAAATAAATGTCTGATTTAAAAGGTCTGACAATAAGAAGACAACTAACACCAACAGCCAGAAAAGGACTGCCACTGTGAACTAATGGGAAACAATACTGACCAGCTGGTGCCTTAAAAAAACAAGTATGGTAACAGGTATGAAAATTATCCGGTGAGGGATAGATGCTATTTTTCTTGTAGGAAGCAGAGAATTCAAGAAATACCTTGAATTTACAGCAAAAGTGACCATGATTCTTACCAAGACCAAGGCAAAGCTATTAAAGTAAACACAACAGTCTTCAAGAGTAGGAGTGAGATGTTATATCATGAGAACATGTTGAAATATTTGTTTTATGGAAAAGACAACTGTAGGGTTTCTGTGAAGATTGTTTGTATATAACTCAATTTTTTTAGACTAATTTTTGGATGTAATTTATGAAGAGTAGCCCCTGTTTCCCAAAAAGGGAAAGACAATGTTTTTTCAGCACAAGACTGTTCAATTTTACTTAAAGAAACAATTTTACATAAATATAATCTGTGTAATATAGGTAGAAAATCAGCTTTTATTACATTGCCCTGTAGTTAATTGTTTGCAAAGATGTATTTTTTACTGATTAAAATAACATATGACACCAATGCCAACATTATCAAAATGAACATAGATATTTTATGGTTACAAATAGCCCCAAAATGTACAAATTACTGGTAATTAGCTAAACATAAAATTATTTCTAGGATCCAATTGATTATGTTTTTATTATTAAATAACAAGCACATTTTTTTAATATTAATAATCTATTTTTGGGTATTCTATATTATCAATTATTTGAATTTTGCTGTGTATTATATCTATTGTTTAAATCTTATTTCTAAACCACTCAAAAATTGCTAAGCAATTTTGATTAAAGGATTGAAAAAATTCATAGGAAATGAAGTTTTACTTAATAAATTTTTTTTTCATCAAAGTTTTAACACAAAATTATCTACCAATTAAAGAATAAAATAAAATTTACCACTATTTACAAATTTTAAAATTTACAAACATAAACATTTAACAAATACTGCGGATTTTGTGGAAAATGTCTTCAGTGATTTTTTCAGAATATTTTTTTTGTTGATTTTTATAGTTTTTTAGGACTTGGTTTCTCATGTTCAAAACAAAAGAAAAAAATACCTCTTGTAGAATTTCTTTACAGACTAAAATAGATAGCTCTCCACAGTTCCTAGGATAGGGCTGGTGGTTATTAATGCATCTTTGTAAATTGTTCCATATGGCCTATAGTAGGGTTTAGGTGATAATGTTGGCAGAGGTAAGTGAGTAATATCAAGATCCTGAGTTTCTTGAAGAACATCAAAACAATCTGTGGCTCCATAAGGCCCCAGAAGAGAACAACAGAATTTTTTATGTCTTAGTCCATTTAATGTATCCTGAATAATATAAAAAAAAATCCTTAGCATCTGTTATCATCACTCTACAGACAGATTTTTGACTTGTCACTAAACAATACATATTACTCAGATTTGTCTTATGTTCACCCACTTCCCTACTGTGCTGAGTGGTCAAGTTGCTATGCTATAAGTTGGGTTTTTTGGGAGGTACGAATCGAAACCAACTTTTTTCATCAGTTTATAATCATTTTGTCTGACACCTGAGTCTCAGAGGCTTCAAAGAAAATTTCTTTAAAATTCTTTGGGCTGTTTAAAAGTTTTGGCTTTCCTTTCTCTGATTTTTTTTTTTTAATTTCTATCTCCTTATCTAATGTGATGTATTTCTGCAGTTCCAAACTCACGATATCTTTACAAAGCCCAGCCAACAACTCTAGGTACATTAAACACACTGGGAATCTCAAGCAAACATATCGATGATATGTTGATGGCAACTGCATTCAGGAGGAAGGCTCTGTAATTATTATGTTTTTTTTCACCAAAATGTTATCAGTGTTTTCTTTCAAATGTTTGATGTTTAATCATCGTGAGATAAATGCATAATGTATTATTATGTTTTTATTTGGTTACATTATATCAGAAGAGAGAGCCTCTGCTTTTATAAAAGTCCTGGGTAATTTGTATGTCTGTTTTATTTTATATGGAAGCAATCATAAAAGTGATTCAATAATTCTGAAATTTTATTCCTCTATTCCACAAAATGTCAAAATATGATGATTAGTTTTTGGTTAAAATAGAATACTGGGAAGTATGTAACAAAATAAATGAATGGTTAACAAGACAGTTTAAGAAATAAAATAATGTATTTTTGATCAAATACAATTTTTCCATTGTAATTCAATAAGTTAAAGATTATTAATTTAGAAATACCTCATATCCAATCCATACATTATAGAAATTAATAATGTACCTTAGCCTTTTCTATTTCAACTAATTGTTCTTCATATCTTTTGTAATTGGTTCTATAAACATTTTGCAAAGAACTTAAGGTAACTTTTGTAGTTGAAGAAAAAAGTTTTGCTTGTAATTCTGTCACTACAGCACTTGAGTTTACTGAAACTAAAAAAAAAAAAATTCAACAATTACATTAATTGAAATTAATTTACATTGTCAAATAAGTGACTATGAGTGCTTACTGCTTGTTTTTTCACTTGATGCCTGATTTCCAGAAGATGGTTTTTGAATAACACTGGATGAAAGCATTTTATTTGCACTAGGTTGTCTCTGAAATGAAATAAATAATTTTACTGTAAGGGTATAGTAACTATGTGTAGTTTATATTTTTTGGATCCAATTAAATGTCATGAAGGAGGTGTTATATTCAGATTTATAGAAAATTATATAAACACTCAATCCCAAAGCTTTAAGATGATACATCATTACATGGAATAAAACTGAAGTAAATTACTATATTTTAGGGGTTGAATTAAATTATTAAATTTTTCCTTTTAGCTGAGACTATTTTTGGCCGGATACATGTAAATTTGGAAATAGTAGAGCAATTAGGAATTTATGGATAATTTTTAATATTGTTTTTTCAAAGCTCCTCGCTGTTGTTTGATTGCATCCAGTGTACACCTCTTTTTACTAAATCTTATTATTATCAGCTTTGAGGGGATTCATTTAGATTTAACTATACAATATTTTGATAAGCTTGAATATGAGGGAATAATGATGAAACTAACAGGTGGCACAGAAGTAATTCAGCAACCAGCCTTCATCTGGTGACATAAGTATTTTAAATGACATGAAAGTGTGGTTAAATTTTTGTTTTTTGACTGCTACATAAACACATAATTTTTGAGTTTGAGATGCTGTACATTTCAAATAGAAAACTACATTTTATATGAAGATACAGGATAAATAAGCAAGAGGTAGGGCATGAGACTTTTTTTTCTGAACCTTATGATGAAAAAATAACCAGGTTTTCTCACTGAAGAGGTTATTTTCATTTTGTTTACGGGAGGCAAAATGCACAATTCCAAACCCGAACAGGTCAGTTTTTCTATGGATGCCTCTTAGTTATATGGGTTAAAATAGTTGAATTGTTATGTCTGTACATAACACAATATATGACATTGTTAGTGATTTATACTGCAATACTTTATGGTCACACTGCACTATAAACTACTCATAAAACATTTGTTTACTGACATAAGCATTGTGCTGTGCAATGCATTTTTAGTTTAAATCAACCTTAAGGTGTCCACAAATAATAAAACTAAAGAAATAGATCAGATAGGTCATGGAAGGTTTGACCAATTGCAACAGTTGGAAATATCAGCACTAAATTCTTCATAAGTGGCCTTCTGAGGGACTGTAATTAATAAAATCATCTATGGTCTATATGAAACTAATTTTTTGTTCCCTAAAAACTTATATTTGCCCCTTTTAGACTGCTTGGTGGAAATTTCCTTTCCTTTTCATAAATTTTCCTTAAATTACTGAGTAAATTTGTTATTACGATCTTAGATATTAGATCATAATTTTAGTTAGATATTTGTATCCTAGTTATTTTAATTTGTATTTAGTCTGTATTTTACTATTTTGTTAATAAAACAATTTTTACTAAAACACTTCTTTCATAATCAACTTTATTACTACTTTGTATGACACTAACTAAATTCATGATCTGGGAACTATTCTAGACCTATGACCGTGCTCAAAATATGTGTGCGGCCTTGCACCTTGTTTGTAAAATAAAATCCTAAATTAAAATATGAGCATTATATATTTTTTCATAAATATATGGTGTCGGGAAATGTCACTAGGGGAGTGCCCAGTCACTAATCACTCTAGCCCTGGTGACAAGTGCGAATTGTTCAAGTTTGTAACCTGGACAATTGTTCCAGGTCGGCGTTAATATCTGACTCCATTTCTGATAGGTATGTGCCCCGACAATGCACTAAGTTCAAGAGGTACAGAGGATTCATAAAGAATAAGTCAAAGTTTCAGAGTTCGAACAGGAGCAAGTACCACTGAGTAACGGTCGCAAAAGACTGGTCGTCCGGGGCTAGCCTCCTCCGTTAAATATGTCCCACGCCTCCTCGGAGGGGCTGAAACAAAAAGGTTGCTTAGTGCCTGCGAGATCCTAACATGTGTTGAGGACCGTGCCGGTTCTCAGTAATCGGTCAGGCAGCTGACAGGACCACTTAGCCTGTGGTCTACATGTGTTAAGGGTCCCCGCAGGCCTGGGCTGTAAGATTCTCTCTAATTTATGACTGACAGACGTATTCCCGTCTCGTGTTACTTGCTTCTGCGTTTTCTTTATTGCTAAAAGATTTATAATAATTTACTTTTGTTCATGTTATTTACCTTTGTCTATAATATATCTGCAATAGCGTATAGGGTGATTTCCTTATATACTAAGAATCGCCACATATGGTTTATAGTTTGTGAAAATATAACCCTCTTTTTTCTATGACTATCTAAATGTCAAAGGAACAATCTTGTCCACAAATTCACCTTTTAAAACATCGTATGTCATTTTATGAACGTGAAAGCCAGTTTTTGATCATGGGATTTTGATTTTTATGAAATAATTCAATAACTGCTGGAAAATAGCTTATGTACCATGGGTGGTAGTTATCGATCAGTAACCATTTTTTTACTCTTTCCATAAGTCTAACGGCATAAATGGAAATGATATGATGTGATGATGAAAAGGGAATCACTGCAAGCATTCAAACCACTGTTACAAAATGAGTTCCAAATGTACCAAATGTTACGTGAAATTGTACGTGAACTCATTTGGTTCCTTAGGAAGCAATTATTATTATTACTGTTTTTAGTTTTGGAAAAGACATTGTTACCATTTTCTATGAAAGTGGGAAGAAGGTTCTATAGTTATGGGAAGAACAGATCTTCTTCTTAAATGATTCTTCTCAAGCAATGAAGTAAAAATAAATTTTGTTATCACTAAATCAAATTATGATAAGAAGATAGTAGTTACCTCTCTGCTCTGTCTTTCAATTTTTTTATTTGTTTGGATTGTATCACCGACATGCAATAATTTATTATTTGCAGTTTCTCTTTGTTTTATCATGATTTTATGCTTTTCAACCAGCCTCTGCCCCTTTAAAGTAAACAATTATTACTGACAGCATAGTTCGAAATAAGACTAGAAAAAGATGCCTCATCAAATCAAGTTAGGTGAAGTAAAAAAAAAACTTGAAAGTATAAAATCCATCCCTCTGTAAAAAAAAATATAGGTGAACAAATAATTATGATAGTTCAGAGTCAACGGGGGCTGAACACTAAAACGGAATGGCTTGAGTTTGAATTTTACCTTTTCATATTGCAGTATGTTCATAAAATTTACTCAACATTGCCACTTTGGCTAGAAAAGAATAATGACCTTTAAATAACCAGCCCCATCACCCCCAAGCTGGAATACATAAGAGTGTTAAATGCATAAAACTGTGATATTGTTAATTTATAGATAACAAAATACAAGTACTATAAACAAGCAATCAATTAAGTTGTTTTGAGACTAATTGGCTGGTGAGTTATTCTCTTGATTTCTGAACAGATAAGTGGTAAACCAAAACCAAGTTCTTTGGTGGCAACATTTTACATGGAAAATGCATTGCCATGACTCACTCAGCAAGCAAAATGAGCAGGAGGAAAAAACCCGCCCTAGTCTTATAAAACGAAACAATGTTTTTTGTAGAAGTGATAATTAACATCCAAATGAATAAATCTACAGATAATTGTTCTTAATTTGATCGCATACTCTATTTGAGCTGTTATCCTCCTCTGGAGAAGTTTTCATGGGCACTGAAGGAACATTCTCTTGATGTCTTGAAGCCTAAAACAAAGAAAAAAAATTTATTATAAGTCTTATATGCCAAAATTGTACTTTCTTTCTTTCTTTATCAATTAGAACACCTTAGTTTTATTGTAATGTAAAAAAAAAAAAAAATGGTTGTAAGTCCTAACTAGTTAATACATTGACTAAAATAATAATTTGTAAAAAATATTTCTTACCATTTTACTTGACTTCAATTGGTTTGATTTAATAAGTTGTTGCTTGATCTCTGGCATGTTGGCAACTTTATTACTTATATCGCTACCTATATCTCCACTTGCTCTCTCCTTAGATTTGCGCATCTGTTCTCTCTTTTCCGCATTGCTCTTGTGGCTGATTGCCGAAGGTGATGTATGCCGAGGAGATAGTGCAGGAGTACTATTTTGACTTTTCTGCTTTTTGCTATTCATTACTGATGCCCTGTTTACAGTGATCGATTGTGGATTGTTTGCTATATTTGAAGAGGTTTTATTCATTATTGGCTTTTTAGGTTCTATGATTTTGTTGGAATTCACACAAGTAGAAGATTCTCGTGGAGTTTGTCTTTCTGGTATGGTTGTGATTGCTAGTTGTTTTTGAGAATTTCCTGGCTCTTCTTTGTTCTCTTCTCTACTGTTTATACTTAATTTAGCCTTTGCTACCCTCTGTCTGTGTGCCTGTAATAGTAGTTTTCTCTTTTCTAAATCTTCTGTAAGCTTTGGTTTATGTTTTTCTTGATTTTCGTCAGTTATTACTGGTTTACTTCCTATGCGCATTCTTTTTATGTCAGCTCCATCCCTCATTGAAGCAACATGGGTAGGGGTAACTTCTTCTTTACTATCGTCTTTTGTCTGAAAATTAAAAATCATTAATTTAGTAATTATTCAATATTAAAATAAGTAACAGGCAAAATTGAATGTAATTAAAAATGACTACTTTGCTGGTTTTTTTAAAATAGGTTATAGGCAGCTGGCAGAATTTTTCATGTTATCAGTTGATCAGATCAAGTGATATAAATATCACTAGGTCAAACAGGAGAATTAAAATCACCAAAACAGCCAGACTGACACCGGAATGCAAAGAAGAGTTTCTGTTAATGACGATTAGTTGTGGTTTGTGAAGTTCCATCTATTTTAATAATTTGAAGCCAAATGTTTGTGTCTAAAGGGAATTAAAAAAAAAAATTCTTCCTCGAGAAAAAAAGAGCGAAATTATGTCCAATATAATAAAATATAACTTACATGTGATCGAGCTCGTTTTGGTCTAGCTTTTTCATCATGTGATGGTTTTTCATTTTTCGAAGAGTCAAGAACCTGTTATTAATAATTTATATAATGCTGATATAAATCAATATATATGTATATATATAGTTAGTTGTGAGCAGTGATATTTTCATGTTCATTTTGATTAAATATTTAGCTGACCCTTGGAGGTTTGTTTCCCTTGGTTTAAGCTCATTTATTTATTTTTTATTTACAATTATTTATTTGAATAAATATATATTACTGTTGAGTTATCTTGAAAATTAATTGAATTTGGGATTCATTGTTAGAGATAAACAATTAAAATCATGTTTGGAATTAATATTGATACATATTATAACGATATTTTGACTAACCATTAAATTTATTTATAAGAATTAGGTGGCTTTTAATGAAGTGAAGTATTTGTATAATGGTGGTATAATGGACCTGACCAGGTAAAGGGTGAGGAATGTGACCCATAAATATATAGCTGGTAGGAGAAAAAAATTATTTTTGTCTTGTCAGTGAGTTACATTATCTATCGACCATTAGACCAGGTGTTGAAGAGACATGCTTAAGACTGGATATCAGAAGCCACCAGGAGTTATGAAACCAACCCATTCCATAACATAAAAGAATATAATCATGTTATTTGTGTTTATATTAGGAAACTATTTTTAATTATATAAGTTCTCTAGCTATCATGGGTACATTGTTTATTGTTGGGCAATGGGTGGTCTTCATTCTTAACTTCTCCTCCCATTCTGACTTTCCTGGTCTCGTGTATAGCTATCTCTCCTGTGTCACAGTCTGAACTCTGCAGAGATCTGAAAAAGACTGTCCTTTTCCACCCTGTACTGTAACAGCTTCCTGCTTTGGCAACATTTTTCCCCAACCTAAATATCTGTAAATCCCAGAAAGTGCAGGTAACCTGATAACTGGTCAAGTCTGACTGATTGTCAGACAAATTATTAAACTGAAAACTCTAATTCTAATAAATGTTCATAAATGTCTACAATATTGTGTAGAAATAATTATTTTTAGGAGTAAGAAGAGAGTATTCACAGAATAATGAAAGAAACAGGATAATGATATTTGATAAGTATTGCACTATTTGAGGAAATCGCACCATAAAGGGACCATAGTGACAGTCAATAATTGGTCAAAGAAAATAGTTCAACCATTCCTTGCTGGCAGGTTATGAATTTTATGTTAAAACATCATCATCATTCTATGTGGAAAATAACAATTTTCGATTTCGATACATGTGATAAATGCCTTAACTCAGAAGACGAAATGTGGGCATTGTGAAATTCTCAACAGGCCAAGAAACCTACTATGGTAAAATATAATAATGTATTGAAGTTTTGAGGAACAAAACATTAACAGTGTCAAACATAATCCTAAAGGTACACAAATAGTTATAGAAAACAGTTTTCCATTACAGTGTTGATTTTCAATTCACAAATACAATTGTTTCATTGATCTTCTGAAACCCATTTGCTGCACATTCAGTATTTTTTCATCCTAGGAGCAACGATACTGCTAGTAATACTGCTGCTGTTTACAGTTCAGAAAAGAGAAGACGCCATCACATAAAGAAAAGCTCAGGAAAGACTAAAAGCCTAAATTGTAATTTAATATTTATAATTTATGACATTTCCCAATCATACAATTGAACCTAAAAAATCTTAAAACTTTGAAATGTGCAGGTAATAAATATTTAGTGAATTGAATTATATTTCAAGGTATGAAAAATTATGATTACTTTTGGCTTCTTTTCTAGGGGTGTCTATTACTTAGACCTCATTCATTTCATTGCAGGACACTTCTCCATTTCAGCAAAGTATGAAATATAAAATATGCACCCCTGGAAAAGGAGCTAAAAATAATTAAAATAATATAACTTTTGCATTAGGTTTTCAAAAAATTAAGACTATGCGCATATATTTGCCATTTACAAATAGTCAAGGTGTATAAACTGTTTTGTTTAATCTTAATCAGTTTAGACACTGAAAATCACATTTTCACAAATAGGAAAAAGTTGTAAATTAAAACCTATTAAAACCAGCAAGGAATAATAAATAAATCAGATGGAATAAGCAATTTATAATGTTGGCTCTCCCAACTTTATTTTTTGGATTATAATTGAAATGATTTTACTGTTTCCGTTTTTACTGTGTCCGTAATAAAAAAAAAAAATCATAATTTTAAATCTTAAATAAATTCTTAGGTGGGACTTGAGAAATCTTAAAAGTTAGCAACTCCGAAACCTTTTTAAATTATAATTTTTTTTCCAAATGATTGGTTGTTATGTTTCTATTAAAAAGTAATGAGCATATTTCAAGTATTGTCTAATATACCTTAGAAATTTTAGATTTATTGAACCATTTCAACAATTGGTATCATTTGTAAAACATTACATACATACATACAGAAGAAAGACAATCGTACCTGACAAAAAGGAAAACCTCTCCCTTGAACTTGGAAATAGTAGAATCTACCAAAAGAACCACAAATCTATATGTCTAACAGTTATTGTGAAGTAAAATATGTTCACTAATATTTTATTTATTTTGATCTAAATGAACCCATATCATTGTAATATGATTCATTATAATTTATATATTTTATTTTAAATTTTTCTCACAAGAAAAAATATTCATGTCCCCAGAAACTTTAAGATACCTCCCCAAAAACTCATAGTGATAAGTATCTCATTTACTTATTATTAATCTTGCATTTCTAAGCCACTCTTATAATAATAATAGTTAAAGATCTGGGACTAATATTCTAAAAACTACTAAAATTGGGTCCACACATGACAATAAAGACAACTGAAATTACTTATTATGAGCCTTTGTTCTAAAAAGTAAGATCACCACACTCTTTTTACTCACAACCAAAGAGATTTTAACAAAAAGTACTCTAATTAAATTAGTAAATCCCTCCTTACCCAAAGTCTTACAATACCTATGCATGTTACTGATTAAGCAAGTGCATATTTTTAAAGGCGTTGAAGGGTCTTACTTTTTTACTAAAACATTTAGCAAACAAATTTTGAAATAAAAGTTATAAAATTGTATTTATAAATTTAGAAGATAGCCTGGGTAAATTAAAAACAAATGAAATAGCAGAACTCAATTAATGAAAACTATACACTTATTACATATATTAAATGTATGCCTTACATTTGGTTTCAAATCACTATTTTCATTTGCTCCATTCCTAGAAATTTCTTCATTTTTCTTATCACTGATTGACTATCCATATAAAAACATAAATATGTAATAAAATATGTTTGGTAAAAGAGTCTTAGGTTTATGAAATACCAGTTATTGATGACAACATATGAATAAAAAAAAAAAATCAAATATATAAAATATGACTTTGTCATCAGAACATTATCGTTATTCAAAAGGAACTTTGGTCCGGAATAAAGTTTTTGGTCTATTCTATTCTATTTCTTCAACAAATTGTTTTGTGTGTGCTTTCATGGTATGAGCCTTTTTGTTACATGCACAAGTAGTAAAAATAATATTAGTAACTATAAAAACAATCATAGAAAAACAAAATATAAAAAAAAAAATCATTTATTATTTTTGTAGTGCAATCTCTTTCAAGCTGGAATACAAAAAGTTATTAACTTTGCTTGTATATAAGTTGTGAATAATGTAAAATTTTTATATTATTAAAGGCAAAACTTGGGAGCTGATTTTATGAGAATTATTTATAATAAAAATAAACCAATTTCTATGCCCTAATAGTATTAAGTTGTTATCAAAGAGATTGCATCTAATGTGTTAGTTTGGGCTCTGACGCCATGAATTAAATTGAAAACTTTTCTTTCTCTTTCAAAAATTGAATTTCTCCAAAATAAAAGTAAAAGTCCAAATGATATAAAACTCCCAACAAATGTTGATCACATGATAATTCCTTAAAACCTTAAAAGTATTTATACCTTTTTAAGATCAGCCTCATTATTTATCTTACTTTATTACCTTGATTACATTTCCTAGTGTTATGTTGGCATCCACAATGTTGATTACACTTACTATCTTCTCAAGAGTCTCAGGACTTTCATTCTGTGATTCTTCATTTCTTGAGGTTACAGCTCTTGGGCTGGGTGTAGTTGGAATTTGGGGGGTTTGCCCAGCAGGTAACTTTAAAGATTCAACATCTTGTATGTTCTGTACCTTTAACATCATATTGTTAAATATCCACATTAATAAATATGCTGATAAAATTTAACTGGATATTGTTTAAAGTCATATTAGATTCTAATCTTAAGAACGCCTTGTGAATGATTTTGTACAACTATTGACTCATTACCAAAGGTTTTAGTGAACGGGGTGTTGTAATTTTCATATATGTCAATCCAGTCCTTAGAAGGAAAAAACATCTAGAAGAAAAATACCTGGAGAATGAAAAAAACTGTCTCATGATTATTATTTAAAGGGAATAGAAATCCCAACAAGAAAAATAAACTTAATCAAATACAAAATTAAAGAAAACAATAATACTGATACTTTACTGATTTATTTACAATTTAGCTTTAAAAATTCTCATTAAGAATTTTAATTAAAAATTTTAAAGCAAATTTCAATATAAGAGATATTTCTTTCTAAGTAAGCACTATCAATTTGTTTCATTAAAGATATTGTGGGAGGTCCTTCAGCCATTGTACCTTCTGAAATGTACAAATATTCCTATATCCCAGGATTAGAATTTAGAGTTGCAGAATGTAAGAAAAGCCCTTACCTTATACCAGGTTTAAAATGAAAAAAAAAAATTTAAAGGCAACCCAAAACTTTTAATGGCTCTAGCTTATAACCAATCAGAGGAAGTTTAGATGATGTGCTAAATTTAAAAGGGCAAAATGTAACTAAATAAAAGATATAGGGTGTATTCTGGATGACTACTGTGATAGGTTGTTTTTATTATACATGGGCAATTTAATATTCTTAGCAGGCAGTTACACTGGTGCTAGGAATAAACAATATATTTTTAAAAGCTATTGTAATGAAAAGCACTAGAAGAAGTAATTGCGACTGAAACAAAAGTATTATACTGCCACATAGGGTGCTATAGGAAAACTAGGAAACTAAATTTGGATAGGATTCATTAGATAGGACCAAGCACTTTAGTCCAACAAAGGTTGACTTGGTGTAAAAGAAAAGAAGTAAACATTGGACAACAAGGGCCCCGATATAATATTATACCATTTGAGTTAGCTGCTAGTGACATAGCTTGACTGTTTGAAGAGATGACAGAGTAGCCACCCCGAGAATTTGCTAAGGTTTTTACCCAAGGCCCCTCTGAGAAAGTATCTACTTCAGGTAGAAACCTGACCAAAAGAAATCGCAAGAGTTATTACTTTTACATTTCTTGCGCATTCATCTTTTGGACTGGAGGGTATTTGAAGACCAAAGCCCTCATAGATTGCGTCTTCTCATTTATGGGTGTTCCATATTCATCATTGCAAGCACTCAATTTAAGGAGAAATAAAGGTTTAAGGTTTATCCCACCTACTTATATCTAAACATGGTCAAAACTCCTCCCTTGAGATCATCTATTCATTTATTGTATCAAAAATCAGTGAGTAGTACCTGTTCTACAGCAGTAGGTTGCCTTATTATCGTTGCTGATTTTCTAGGAATCGGTATACGTGAAACTCCATCTGCTCTACGGCTATCTCCTCTTGCTGGCCTGTCTGCTTTCACTATAGGCTGAGAGGATATCAGTACTTTATACCATTGAATATATTTATTATAATAATTAATGATCTCTTTATAAATATTGTGATGATATTTTTGTAGTAGAATTAATTTTTATTTTAAAACAAGTATTTGTTGGGTGGAGTGTGTGTGGTTGGGGTATTGGAGAGAAAAGACCAGAAAAACCATTGACCCTTGGTAATGAAAGTAGAAAGCATATAGAAGACCAAGCCACGATCATCTAAATAAGTATAATAGTACAAGTATTAAGAAATGAGCCTTAGAAGTGAAAAAAACCTAAAACTACCTTAAGGAACATCCTGGGCTTTCCCATGATGTAAGGGAATGATCAGCTTTGTATGATGGGGAGAAAGGTCTAAAGGCAAAAATTACT